>JASSUY010030690.1:0-16261 GCA_032466535.1 Forpus xanthops | reverse complement strand
CTGGAGCACCTCCCGTATGAAGATAGGATGATAGAGTTGGGGCTGTTCAGCCTGGAGAAGAGAAGGCTGCGTGGAGAAAGTAGCAGCCTTCCAATATCTGAAGGGGATCTATGGGGATGCTGAGGAGGGACTGTAGTGAGAAGACAAGGGGTGATGGGTTCAAACTTAAATAGGGGAAGTTTAGATTGGATATAAGGAGGAAGTTCTTTACTGTGATGTTGGTGAGGCACTGGAATGGGTTGCCCAGGGAAGTTATGAATGCTCCATCCCTGGCAGTGTTCAAGGCTGTGTTGGTGGGTTAGGGTTAGGTGGGTTAGCCTTGGGTGTCGTGGTTTAGTGGAAGGTGTCCCTGCCCCTGGCAGCGGGATTGGAACTAGATGATCTTAAGGTCCTTTCCAACCCCAACTGTTCTATGATTCCAAGTTTGCAGAGAGATTTTTGACAGAAGAGGAATGAACTTAATTCCCTCCAGGTTTATTAACCACAGGAAATGAAGTCTCACATTCTTGTTTTCTGAGATTGTGTGCATAGGACCACTTCAAGATTCTTCGTAAAATATGGCCTCTTGAAAGCTTTTTTTGTGAAGAGGCAACATTGTCATTCCAAATTGGGTATCATTTGAAATAGAAAGGAATGAGACTTCTACCACAGTGTCTTACTCCAACTAATTTGATCCTGGGTTGGCTAAGCCTTTGTGTTCTTTTTAAGTGCAGTTGTTGTAGTGAGGTGTGGAATAAAGCTGAAGTCTGAAGAGACTGGGATAGGGATATGAGAAAAACCTAAATGTTATGTATCTGGTGAATATCCTAAGATAGCCAACTCCACTACTTGTAGATATGTCAACAAAATAATGGGAATTCCAACGAGTTTGTTTTTAATAGAAATGGCAGAGTCAGGTCATTGAACTGCACTAACACTTATTTGAATCTTCTGTTTGGCCTGGTTTATCTTGCAAAAAAGAGAACACTGTTTATCCAAATCATAAATCAGTTTGTGAATCGAGATTCTGGTGTTCTATTTTTGCTCTTTCAATAAAGTAACAAATCTAGGTTGTTCGGAGGAGTAGGTCATGTAGCCAGAATTTCTTTGCCAATAGCAGATTCATAACATTTATCTCAGTGTTAGAATGTCTCCTTTCTCTTTACCAGGTAAATTTTTCAAGCATTGGAAGGTAGTCCTTAAGCTTTTGGATTTTTAATTCTCTTTGAAAATGCTTGGCTTGGTTTCTCCTGGTTTCTGACTTAAAGGTCCAGTTGGCTTTTTGCTTTTCTCCCAGATATCAGAACCACAGGGATTTATTCGTCCATGAAACAACTTGGAATTGACATTTTTGAAATGCAGTTTGCTGTATCATTTCCTCTGGGTGCCTGTAAGTGTATAAAGTGTGAAGTGACAACTAACCTTCTGTGGATTTGTAGGACTCAAATTAGTGTAATAGAAGTGTTGGACACCTATGGACTAATCTATAATTTTTTTTATGGGAGGTGTATATATAAGCTTCAGAATGACTCTTGCTATAGCTAATTCAACACCATTTTAAATTGATGAGCTCCAAACAGCTGCTCGTTCTAATAACAGATAATAAGGATCTTGTCTCTTTAAGTATCTGCATAAAAACTCTTGTCTGTGCTCTATGTAGGAAGGATTTTGGAGCTGTTCTGCCCCCACATTTATCACCATTCTGATTATCAACATTATTGATAGGATGTCTTGTGCTGTGCTCTTGGTACAGAATATTTGTTAGCTTTCACATTGGTAGGGGAAATGTGAGATCATTTTCACACACAGGGTATAGATTTTATCAAGAATTTAAAAACTGCTGATAAAGATAACATGAGGCTCAGGTTTTGCATGATTTAGATGATGTGTATCTAATACACCTTTCAAGGTGCTGACTCTCATTTAGCTGGTATGCTTGCTTATTTCCAGCTGAAACTGATTAAGAAGACATTCTTGGGGTCATTACTCTGGCAATCTGACCCGCCTGATTTCAGTTGTTAGATGTTGATTCCAAGTGGGTCTTAACTTGCATTACCTATGAAAAAAAGTGTCACCATTTTCTGAGCATATTGCAGTCCAGGTTGTGTTGGTATCTTGAGATGAATTTTGACAGTCCTGAAAACCAGGACTTCTAAACTAGTTAGCTCTTTGGAAGATGGGGCTTTGGACTTCTGTAGTCAAATTTTAAATGACTAATATGTTGTAACTTCAAACCTAGTATTCTAATTGAGTGTTCAATTGAATAGATGACACTTGAACATCATGTGCACTATTATCATTAGCATACTTTTACAAACTAAGCTCTGATTATGAACTATTTTTAATTCAGTACAGTAGCAGAAAGCTAAGAAGTTGAGTAAAAAACTGTAATTTTTGCCATTTTCAAATCTGGATAATTTCTGTAGTTACCTTGAACCTCTTTCTAATACCTGTGTGGAAATGGTTTAACAGTCGCATTTTAATCAGTGTAGTCTTTGTTGCCTTTTCACTCTGCCTATTTGTTTTCCTGGTAACTGCAGGCTGCTCGGTTAGGCTCCTTAATGATCAATTTGTGTTTGATTAATTGATTTAGATCAAACACAAAGCATTAAAAGAAAAAAGATGCAATAAGTAAGCCATTTCTTTCGTATTTACACAGCTACCATTTGTTTTTCTGAGGTACATCATGCCAGGTTTGAAATAATGCAGGTTGATTATAGGAAAATATTTTCCTTGCATATTCTAATGGATATAATTTGTATTTTCCATGCTAATTGTCAAAAGACTTGCATGGGTGAAATGTTTGCACTGATAATGTTGGGTAGCTTTTCATGCTGAAGAAGAAAACACATTTGTGGCAGTCTTCTGTTTGTTCTTTTCATAAGTGTAAACAACTTTAACACAGCTGAGCCTGGCAGCCTAGTCCATTTGGTTATAATATCAAGGAAAATTTAATGATGTTGTGGAAGAACTGAGAGACTGTATTAAGCAACCATGTTTAGGAAGCTGAATATTGCATGCCTCATATGTGTTACAGGCCATATGGAGGGAAGATCAAAGAAAAGCAAGGCTGTTGCTCTGTTGGAAGGAGTGTAGGAAATCGTATTCTGATGTAGAATGATTTTTAATTTTTTTTTTTTGTAAGCTATAAAATAATCTTTGCATTACCATTATGTGCTATGGAGGTGGTTGTATATCAAAACTAGTGATGCAGGTTAGGATGCAGCAGTTTTCTCAGAAAAAGACAAATGTTTTTATACTGTTCAAACCAAATGCAATTATACTGAAGATGGTAATTCCTCACTGGGCCAGAGTAAAATTTGAAAGGACAACTGAGGTTTTATTGCTTCAGTTACTCATACCACTCTGTGCTCTTAGCACCTGGATGCTAATCTTTCCTTCCTTGGCTTTCCCAGCCATGCTAAGGAAACAGGAGAGGACAGCTTGATTGCCAGGGAAGTTGAGCAGGAAGCTCTCTGTTGATCCCTAGGTGTGTTCTTAGCAGTGCATTAACAGATGGGAAAAAGGCACAAAGTTTGTAACACAGAATTAAGACTGACTGTGGTTTCTTTGTGGCTTTCCATAGCAACAGTGCCACTGTATTTGAATGTGGTTTAAAAGCGGGGAGAAAAATGAAATTGTCCTTAGACACATGGACAGCTCTTTGAAGCTGGTACCCAGGTCACACTAGATGCTGCAACACTGCAGCTGCTCTGGAAGGGCTGGAACTTGGCATGTAGCAGTCTGTGTGTACCACAGAAGCAGCTGTTGTGCTGTGACCTCAGTATATAGCAGGCTAGGAGTGGGACTGACTTAATGATTACAGATTAGATGGACTTATATAAAGGATTCCTTTTGTCTGGGTGTTCCTGAGGGTTTGGTATCCTCTCACTTGTGCTCTCAGTGTGTTACATATGAACAAGAACAGCAGAGCCCTACATTAAACTTGCACAGGAGAGCCCCTGCTATGGTGCCTTGTGCCAAGTCTAAAGGGCAGAGCTAAGGTTTTAATGGAATTGATGAGTATTTTAGCATCAATAGCATTTGGGTTCTCTTTTTTCCACAAGAATTTCAGCTGGTATGCAGTGAAAGCTCTAGAAGAGAGCAACCTGTCAAAATACACCTCTCAAGCTTAATACCAAATTATTACTTCATAATTATTATTGACCTAGAAATGCTATTTTAATGTACAGTATGTTGTGGTGTACATAAGGCAGTGTTGACAGACAGGTTCTGGAAAGTCTTGTTGTAGCTGCTTCATTGAGTATATCCAGCTATGTTCCTCTGTCAGAGGTTATTAACCTCACAGCAGAAATAATCACTGCAGGATGAAGGTCTACACTTCAACACAAAATACTTCAGGACAAGGCTTGTAGCTGGCCTTAATGCTGCTGCTGAGCAGCCTGTTTTAAAGTGTATGGTTTTGCTGTCACAGTGTCAAAGTGGATTATCTGAAATGTGTTTTCTAAACTCATAGGAGTATGTGTCATTTGCTCTCTCAAGTGTTTTATTTCATTTATTTCTGCTGCCCCTGCCACTCGTGTAATTAGTATCCTCAGACATATCAAGTTCTCTTATATGTCGCTAACCA
Source organism: Forpus xanthops (assembly GCA_032466535.1). Classification (NCBI taxonomy): domain Eukaryota; kingdom Metazoa; phylum Chordata; class Aves; order Psittaciformes; family Psittacidae; genus Forpus; species Forpus xanthops. Next base: position 11,691 of record JASSUY010030690.1, on the reverse strand, counting down.
CTCAAACCCTGTCATGGTTTCCTGCTCAGTAACTTCTATTGGATTACAGGTGCATACTTTGCTTTTTTCATTTGAATTACTGGAATTTGGTGTAGGGCTTTTTGTGGTTGATTGGTTTTCCTCCTGCAGGAGCGAGGACTCCCACATTATTGGAGATTTATTTTTTTTTCTCATTAGAAATCAGGGCTGTCAAGTTTTCCTTTAGCCTGTTCAAAAGCCTTACTAAAATACAGTTTCTATCTCACTCTGTTCTTCCTTTTCCCAGCTTCTCCACCAAGTGCTGCCACACCAAAACATGAGGCTACTAGTATTTAGAAATATGCATAAAGAAATCTTCATTTGTATTTTCGTGTTTCCTGTATTGCCTCTGGAGATTTTTAGAAAAGCGTCTTAACACTTTCAGAACCTCAGTTTTGAGGTTCAGTAATGGTATTGCTCTCATACCGGAGCTGTGATACTCATGATACCAAATTTGCTCAGGTTCAGACAAGTTGCAGTTCTGGTAAAATACTTTTTAGTTTGCTCTTGGCCAACTCAGCTGCTGAACTGCTAAAAAAAAAAGGTAAAGAAAGAAATGTGTTGCTGAAAAATCTTGTGTAAAAAAAATCTTAGTTGTACCAAACCCAGGGCTGTGTAAATGAACAAGGTTTTTCCTTTCCTTGTGTTCTGTTGAGACCTCTGTTGAGGTAGTCACATAACTAACTACAGCGCAGAGTGGTGGAGGGAAGATGGGAAAGAGAGTTAGAGAGGCTGGAAAATTTTGGAAGGAGAAGGAGAGAACTCTGCTCTCGTGAGGCCTCACTTGGAGTGTTGTGTGCAGTTCTGGTGTCCTCAACATAAAAAGGACATGGAACTGCTGGAACAAGTCCAGAGAAGGGCCATGAGGATGATGAGGGGACTGGAGCACCTCCCATATGAAGATAGGATGAGAAAGTAGCAGCATTCCAGTATCTGAAGGGGTCCTATGAGGATGCTGGGGAGGGACTCTTCATTAGGGACTGTAGCGAGAGGACAAGGGGTAATGGGTTCAAACTTAAGCAGGGGGACTTTAGATTGGATCTGAGGAAGAAGTTCTTTACTGTAAAGGTGGTGAGGCACTGGAATGTGTTGCCCAGGGAAGCTGTGAATGCTCCATTGCTGGCAGTGTTCAAGGCCAGGTTGGACATAGCCTTGGGTGGCATGGTTTAGTGGGAGGTGTCCCTGCCCATGGCAGGGGGGTTAGAACTAGATGATCTTAAGGTCCTTTCCAACCCTAACTATTCTATGATTCTGTGATTCTATATAAGTTAAGAGTGGTTAAATCTGAAAGCAATTAGGGGAAGGACCAAAGTCATGTAGTCATAATATGGAGGAAAGGAGTGAGACAAGTGGATGGGGCATGTTTAGTATTGAAGGTGAGACTGCAGAGCTCAAGCTCTGCTGGACAACTTAAACTTTATGCTGCTTCCAGTAGCAGGAGTAGGAAAAAGTAATGGAAGATGCTCACAGTAGAGGATTAGCGTAAGATATGAGTAGTTAGTGTCCCTGGATGAAGATGGGGGAACGATTTCCCTCTGGGAGTGGAGAGAGATGTATATGTAGGGAGAGGAGCAACTCTGAGACCTGATTATTAAAAAGGAGTCTGTGATTGCCAGTGGTATGTATGCAGGGAAGTCAAATGCAGTTTATAATTACTAAAGGCTGTCTCTTCTTGGAATCTTGAGTAAGAGCTATGATTTATAGAATCATAGAATGGTTTGGGTTAGAAAGGACCTTAAGAGCATCTAGTTCCATCTAGTTCCCAGCCATGGGCAGGGACACCACACACTAGACAAGTTGCCCAAGGCTCTCTCCAATCTGGCCTTGAACACTGCCAGGGATGGAGCATTTATCATTTCTTTGGGCAGCCTTTGCCAGTGCCTCACCACTCTCACAGTAAAGAACTTCTTCCTTAGATCTAACCTAAACTTCCCCTGTTTAAGTTTGAACCCATTCTGGAGCTTCAAAACTTCTCCTGCCATAATATGTCTCTGAGACCTCTCATACCCTTCTTAGTGGATAGTCCCCCAGAGTAAATGATAACCTGTTCTTTCCAATGGCTCTATCTGCTTCAGGGATAAAGCTTTGTGTTGTGGACTTACGGATTTGAGTCCAGCTGTTCCCCATATTGTGCAAGCTGAAATTCCGTTGTTACTAGCTTTTTCTAAATGGTTTTTTTTTGCCTTTTCAAAAAAAAGAATTTTCAGCACAGGTTTAAAAAATTGAAGTAATGAAGTCAGAAACTGATAGAACAGATTGTGTGAACAAAATGACTGTAAAAGCATTATAATATGATCAGTCTGTTTTTTGTTGTGTGGCTTGAAGTGTTCTTTCATTCACAAATGTCACTCGATGTAGAAATAATCAAATAATAGTCTTTGAATCTCAGTGTGTTGTATTGCTGCTTTGGCATACTCGTCATACCTTATTCATGGAAAGCCATGTGTTACATGTGGTTCAGGAACTTGGCTTTCAGCTACGCAGTTTGTGTCGTGTCCTTATTTATCACATGACCTTGCACTATCCCTGTGAGCTCTGGTGGCTGCAGGGCTTAGTTATTGTAATTCCCTTTTCAGTGGATTAGTGATGAGGCTAATCTGCTGTTTGCAGCTTGTTCAGACTGCAGCAGTGTACTACTTGCTAGGCTTCAGCTACCATCGTCATAGTCAGCTTGCTTTGTGTTTTTTACATTAGCTACTTACTACATTGTATAATGCTTAAATTAGCTTTATGAGTAAAGGTCTGAATGAGCATGCCTAGTTACATTTCGGGATTTTCTTTTACTTCTTTTCTGTTAACCTGAATTAATTCTTCATTTTTTATTTTTTTTTTTTCTGCTAGGCTTAGGAAAGGTTTTAGTCTGCGGATTAAGTCATCTGAATACAGAAGCCTGTGTATAGGTGTCTATGTCAAGTAGGTCTTAAGCATTCATTAAAATTGAAAGAGCATAGAGAATGATCCAGGTGACTAACTATTAAGTTGCTGAGAAATAAATGGCTGGTGTTAATTGAGAAGCACTTGTCTATCCTGCACATCTCCTTGGGATTGTATTTGCATGATCTTTGGGACACCCAGTCCTTTTGGACTGGCACCCAGGGGTCAGGTGGAATGTTCTAGAGCTTATTAAATAACAGTATAGAATCAAGCCCTAAGCATTTATTTTTTAAATAAGATTACTTGCCTTTTATGCTCTGTGTCCTGCTGATTAGATCTCCATTGGCTTTATTGAGACTGGATACAATCTCACATCAGCATCTTCATTCAGGTGCCCTGTTTTGGATCTGAAATTCACCTATGAGGTCTTTCACCCATGTGATTTTTAATAAAGCTCCAAATCTTAAGACAGACTACATGTTCTAATTAAAACTTTATTCATCTTAAATCCCAGGGATGCTGGTGTTCTTTAGTTCCAGGGCATTAAACTCTTCCAAACCTCAATGTTTTTTAAATGCAGCTATTGCTTATGGCATTAAACTTAAGCAGTTTTACAGTGATAACTTTGTTTATATTTTGCTGCATGGAACTCAATGTGTGTTGCTATTCCGTGCCTTAAAGAAAAAAAGGAGTATTTGCATAATATCTTTTATCAACTTAAAGGAAGACTTGTACACATCTAAATGTTTTAGTTACATAAAAATTGGGCAGAGGTTACTTGCTAAGAATCACATCTGTTAATGTCTGAAGTGTCTCTCTCTTTGGCAAGCTTCTAAGAATAGGTGGTGTGTTTGCCAAGAATTTCTCTACTGTTAGCAGGTTGGGGAAGTAGTTTGTTTCTTTTTTTTTTTTTTTTCTTTTTTTTGTCTGAATAACTGGGATTTAAACTTGTAATTTAAAACTTTGGATGCTCTTTGAGTTCTCTTAGCTCCCCTTCTCCCATAGCCTGTGCAATTAGCTCAAACACAGGATATTGTTTTGAGGATTGGCTTTGAGCTGACCTTTGAATGTTGATATTTCATATATGAAATCCAGGAGTACATGGGTTTAGGTTTAGTATGTTCACTGCCTTTGCCACCAGGCTGCTGGTATTTACCCAATAATAATTTTAGCCTGTTGTAATAAAACAATGAAATAACTTTTGAATGTATCCTGTATGCTACGTAACAGGCACTTCTTACTGTAACTGTTGGACAGCAGCTGTCTTCTGGAATAAAGAAGTTCCCAGTCCCCATACTTTGCAGTGATTTAGCCCCAAGCACAAGGGCAGTGCATGTGGTCAGGGCACCTGAGGGACTTTCCAGAACTACTGGGGGCACCAGGACATCCCATAAGACCATTTGAGCTGTTAGTTTCCCTGCTTTCTAATCCAAGTTGTACTCCTGCAGCAGGATGGAAGGAGAGGAGAAAGCTTTTTGAGTTTTGCAAGTGCTTAGGAGAAGCGCTGAAGCATGCGTTTGACAAAGGGGCAGAAAACAGACAAAGCACCTAAATCATTCAAAAATGTTCTTAACAGAACTCCTTGGAAGTTGGGCTTTTTTCACTGTTGTTGAGTTTAATTCTGCTATATTTATCGTGTTTACCTATCCCTGTATTGAGTCCAGGAAAAGAGGAGAAAATGAGCTCATGCATAGACTTTCCCATTTTGGTGTAACTTCATATGATCTTTCTTTTAACTGTTTAACTGTTTGGATGGAATTCCTTGCTAGTGTTGGTTGGTAAAATCACTAAGAAAATAAATGTTTAGTTTCTGTACAGCTCTTCCATACCTTGTTTTTCCCTCATAGGCTGGGATGATGGGAGTGAATGTGAGAATAGTTCAGGTTAAATGTAAGCCTGTATGTGAGGTGTAATGCTGTGGTTTGTGTGTTCTGTTCGAGTTATCCTTTGCTGATTTAAATGTGATAAAGGATATTTCGTTAAATTATATGCTGCAGCAAATAGTAGAGCTTTTCTTTAAACCTGTGCTAGAAATGACGCCAAATGAAAAAATATCTTTGTATCAGATATGATTATATGAAGACGCATCCTTCTGAGAAAATGCATCTAGCGGTGGTTGCCTGTGGTGAAAGGCTGGAGGAGACTGTTACTATGTTTAGATCAGCCATTATTTTCAGCATCAAACCTCTCCAGTTTCATATTTTTGCTGAGGACCAGTTGCATGAGAGATTCAAAGACATAGTAAGTACCCAAATAATTTATTTAAACAATTTGTAGTACAATTTGAATTAATATATAACAATTTCTCTGCTTCTTGGGCAGCAGTTATTGGATATAGTGACGGAAATGCTCAGGTCTATAAATAAGGTAATATGCAAGTCTTTTGTAATGCTGGATGGGGATTTTTGAATCTTCATTTCCTGCATAAAATGCCAGTTGCTAATATCAAAGCCTCTTGTAGAGACAGAGCTTCCTCATTTGTCACCTTGAATCTGTTAAATACTTGAATGTGTTGAGTACAAACCCAGTGTTCTGAACACAAACCAGTTATCTCATGTGAGCTTATTTAAAGTTGGCTTTACAAGAGAAAATGGAGATCTGTGCTTTTTTTTTTGCCCCTGTGCTTACCCTATGAGTCAGCCTTACGTTGCCTAAACAAAGTGAAACATCGTTCTTTGAAAATCGTAGATATGGTTATGTCTAATTTAGTAAGTTAATGAATATAATGTTATGACTGGAGAAACAGTATTGCAAGCTGACTAATATATAGCTGTGGAGGGGTTTACTATTTTTGTGCTTAAAATGTCATACTGTTACATTAATGTGCATATATCTGCATTATATACAGATGTCATATGAACAGTGACTGGCAAAAGTTGGGTAAGGTTATTTTAAATTGAGAGATTTCTTTGATATTTCTCCTGTAAAAAGTAAGTAAGAGGGCAAAATGTTTTATCTACTCATGTATCATGTATCTACTTTTTGTAAATATTAATTTATTTTACTTGCTCTTACTTCTGTATATGATCTGTATTTTCTTCATAGTGGCCTGCAGGTGCCACTTTCTGTTCAGGTATTTTGAATAGTTGACAGATTCTTGTAGTTCAGGAAGCATTTCTGTTATTGAAGAGAGGTCTTGCAGTTGTGTTCAATTGTCAGTTTGAACAGGGGATTGATTTCTGTTTTGTAATGTAACTGAACTGAAGTAATTTTTATGATCTTTTCTTTTCACATAGCTTGATGACTTCCCCTATGAAGGAAAAGTTAATTACACATTATATCCAATAACATTTCCAACTGAGAGTGCAACAGAATGGAAGAAATTATTTAAGCCATGTGCTTCACAGAGGCTATTCTTGCCAGTAAGTTATTCTGTAATAGGACAATACAGAAGTCTCTTTATGAGGCATCAAGCTGTTTTGTTAATCTGGTTTCTGCTAAGTTTTAAATTAAGGACTAGTACTCCTCCTAAAAGTTACTTCTATGATATCCTGAAAAAACTCTCTGAATTTAACCCTTCTTCCATGGCCCTAATGCATTACAGAATGAAAGTCATTTTCTCATTTACTGCATTATGGCGCAGTATGCTCAGTGAGAGGTGCAGGTCATGTCATCCTCACAGGTAAGGATTTATCACACCTAATCCCTGGCATGCATGGGTCTGAGACGTGTTGGTATGAAACAAGAAATGGGCTATTTTTGCCAGTGTTTTGTGCAGCCTCTTCTTTGCTCATCTAGGATACTTCAGAAACCTAAGGCTGGCTGAACAATAACATTGTCAACTGTCTCCCAAATACTGTCTCATCTGGGGCTCCCTTACACCTCTCTCTTGTTTATTAAAAAGTGGGGGAACAGGCGGAAGGTAGGAGCTCTTGCTGTGGTAATTTTTCACCTGGCCTGTCACTACTGAGGAGCCCCAGGATATAAAATACAGACTGAGTGCTTTTGCATTACTGTTCTATATCAAACCTTGGTTTCACTCTACAAAAATTTTCCAAAATGAGAAAAGAGGGAATGATGACAAACTTATTAACTGCAAACTGTCAGTCTAAAATGAATTTATTTGCATAAGACAAGTGTATCAAGCTTCATCGTGTAGTGACAACTTCTGCTTTATGAAGGTAAACTCAATAAAACTTACGTTTGGTTTTAAATTTCTTTCCCTCACAGTTAATCCTCAAAAATGTGGATTCGCTACTCTATGTTGATACTGACATCCTCTTTTTGAGACCTGTTGATGATATTTGGTCTTTTCTGGGAAAGTTCAACTCCACACAAATTGCTGCAATGGCACCGGAACATGAAGAGCCTCGTATTGGGTGGTATAATCGCTTTGCTAGACATCCCTATTACGGAGTGACAGGAATAAATTCTGGAGTCATGTTAATGAATATGACGCGGATCAGAAAGAAGTATTTCAAGGTATGTGTGTTGCCTTTATTGCATTTTCCATGGTTTTACATCTTTTAATTCTGATTCTGTTTCAAATTCATGGGAGACAGCATTTTTCAAACTATTTTTTTGTGTAACTGGAATAATGTTTTAAAAATACACTGTGTTTAAAGTGGTATCTAACTTGTGTTTTCTAAATGTCGTTCACTGTAAGACTTGGAATTCTTTCAAATGCGTTTGGTTTACTTTTTCTTAGTTTTGCGAGATTGTGTGACTTCTGGACAGTCTGCTGTAAATGACATTTGTCAGTAATTACTCTGGTATTTTTTCTTCACTGTAAAGATCGCAGAAAACAGCATGTACTATAAATGACCTTTAAAAATGAGTGTTAAAGTGTGACCAGAAGGTGGTGCTAGAACATTTAGTAAGCCATTTTAGCTGCCTCCAAATCTTCATCTTTTACATTGTAACCTAGGAGATTATCAATCTTCTGATTTTCTTTGTAGTCATAGTTTTTGTAGATAAATAAATTCATCACGGACATACTAAAGCAGTGCATGCAGCAAGCAGCAGAAATGGTCACTTCCACAGATCGGAAGCTTTTACTTCAGAGTTGAAACACAAGTAGCAAAGCAGTGCTGTGTGATTATGCTGGGGAAAAAAAGCATGTTTCTGTTTAAGAAGTTTTATTAGGGAAAAGTAATGATGTAGTCTAAAACTGTAGGAAGGTACGCCCTTAAGAGGGGCAATATAAACTTAGAATCATAGAATGTTTAGGGTTGGAAAGGACCCTAAGTTCATCTAGTTTCAACCCCCAAACCACAGGGCAAGGCCACCTTCCACTAGACCATGTTGCCCAAGGCCCTGTGCAGCCTGACCTTGAACACTGCCAGGGTTAATAAACTTGTGGTAGACATTGCTTCTCCCCGATTTCCAACTTAAGAAACATTTAGCTTTTATCTTAACGTTCTTGCTGCGTATTTTTGTTATGGAAATATAGAGAATTCAAGATAAATGAAGAATGGATTATCTCAGTTGTAGTTAAAGTAGGAAGTTCTGGTAGTTATAGTATGTAGCTGTAGTTTCCCTAAGAAAAAGCATCTCTGTCTATATCAGTGGAATCTTGTCTACTTTGTTATTTGTTTGTTTTCCTGCTTATAGTATTTGGAGAAATAAAAATATTGAAACGCAGAATGAGAAAAATATGAAACTGAAAACTGTGTATCTTAACCTTGGACAGTGCGTTTCTGTGTGATAATTTTTTAGTGTGGTAAACTGAGATAAGGTATCTCAGAATTCTGTTGGTGCTTTTCAGTGTAACTGAAATTATCACTTAGTGGAAACCTTATGCAATTTTACCAAAATTGGAGTTAAAATTGGCAGTATACAGATAATGTAGGATACTAAAATTGTCTTCCAAATTAACTGTAGTTTTCTAGAGGAAAATATAAAGTCATTTCTCCTTAACACCTATAACTGATGGTGTCTTAGAATTTAAGTAGGTGAAATAATTAATGAGTATTTAGAAATTCAAAATGGAATTGTTTTTCTTTTTCTTGATATTAGAGGGCAGGAGCATTTTCCTTGACTGTAAGGCAAGGCACAAATCCATATGCTTTTCTCAGGATCCTACTGGCAAACTTCTGCATAAGATAACATTATGTACAGTTTCTGGCGAAGTGGGACACTGGACCTTCTGTAGTGAGGAATCAGAACAAAAAGAAGTCTTGCATTGTCCTGAAAGCATTAATCTTGATGCTCTTTCTCAAATTGCTCAGTATGTAGTGTACTAAGCAAGTCTGCTTAATGAGTTGCAGGCTTAGCATTCAATTAAGGGGAAGGAACTGAGACTGGAATGAGCAACACAGTGCTGTGCAAGCAGAAACAGAGTAAAGCTTCCCAGTAGCAAGGCACTTGATTCAAAGCCCTTTCTGATAGCTTTAGTTAGCAAAAGATTTTATTTATATATTTTTTTATATATATATATATATGTGGCAATTAAGCCATTCCTCTGCTTCATTCCAGTTGTTTTAAGTGTTAGAATACAGCATTTTCTGCCCTTAATCGTTAGTTGTCATCCTTTGGAATCCTTCCCAGGGCTTTTACGGTCACTTCAAACCTAAACTTCCCCTTCTGTTTCTGATGCAGATATACTTCTGGCCCCTGCTTTTGCATGCCTTTTGAACTTCCCATTTGTCCAGGAATGCTTATGCATGCACTGTTTCTAGACCTCAAATGTTTGAGAGTAGGGGTGCACATCAAGAAATGTTCTTTCACTCTTCTTTGAAAGTGCTAAAGAAATAAAAAAAAAAAATAAAAAGATGATTTGTGCTGTTTGCCTGAGTGGTTTTTTGCTACATTTTAATTTTTTGTTTGTGTACAGCTTTTAACGTGTTTGCTAAGAACTTATTTCTTGCATTAATTTTATCTTCCTTTTAATCCTATACTTTTTTTACCCCTGCTTTCATGATCCTGTACGTCTTCCCTGGAGTCTTAGTCTGATTATGTTGAGCAAGGAACACAGGTGTAATATTCAGATGCATGGTGTTTTGTCATATATGAATTTTCTGGTTCAGCTGAAGTGTTTTGAAATGGATACCCTTCTTGATTTTAAAACCTTTCAGTCCCTTGTATACAAATGCTGAGCATCTAGCTAAGCATCCAGGTGTTCTGCCTCTATTTTGTATGTTTCTGGCAAGTAGAATCATAGAATAGTTAGGGTTGGAAAGGACCTTAAGATCATCTAGTTCCAAACCCCCTGCTATGGGCAGGGACACCTCCCGCTAAACCATGCCACCCAAGGCTATGTCCAGTCTGGCCTTGAACACTGCCAGTGATGGAGCATTCACAACTTCCCTGGGCAACCCATTTCCAGCTTGTCCAAGCTCTGAATTTGTGGAAATAGATATTTACTCCAGTGTGACTGGCTTGCTTAGACTCCTGTTAGACCTTACTTACAGTGACCAACATATTTATCAGTGGACATATATGTCAGTGGACAACATATTTATCCAGTACTTTTTGGTACTGGAAGGCTCAGAATTATTTTATATGGGATACCACCTCATGAACTGTGTTTGTGCTGTTGACTTAGTCCTTCCACCTATTAGAACACACTGGGGAAGTGTTCTATAATACCAGGCTTGTAGTAGCATGCTTAGCTCAGTCAGAACAGTTTGAGGATGTCTAATTAGGGAGCTACTAGGTTATATAGGAATGATAGTGCCTGATTTAGGAAAGGTAGGCCCAGTAGGCGGGGAGGGGGAGTTGCTGTTTATGTAAGGGATAGGCTGGAGAGTATGGAACTCTGTCTGGGGACAGGTGAGCGGTTGACAGAGAGTTTGTGGGTCAGGTTTAAAGGGAGAACAGTGATGGGAGACATTATTGTGGGAATCTGTTACAGACCGCCTGATCAAGAGGACTCATTGGATGAAGAGCTCTATAGACAGATAGGAATAGCCTCACGCTCGCAGGCCCTCGTTCTCATGAGGGACTTCAACCACCCGGGTATCTGTTGGAAGGATGGCACGGCCTGGCATAAGCAATCCAGGAGGTTCCTCAGTTGTGTGGAAGACAACTTTCTTCTGCAAGTAATAGAGGAGCCGACGAGGAGAGGTGTCGTGCTTGACCTCGTCCTCACCAACAGGGAAGGGCTGGTTAGAAATGTGACGCTCCAGCATAGCCTTGATTGCAGCGATCATGAAATGGTCGTGTTCGAGATCCTCAGGACAGTGAGAAGGGCTTGCAGCAAACTCACTGCCATGGACTTCAAGAGAGCAGACTTAGGCCTCTTCAGGAACCTGCTCAGTAAGATTCCATGGGATATAGCCCTAGCGGGCAGGGGGGCCCAAGACTGTTGGTTGGTATCCAAGGGTCACTTGCTGCAAGCTCAGGAGCGATACATCCCTACTATAAGGAAGTACTGCAGGAAGGCCAGGAGACCTCCTTGGATGGACAAGGAGCTGCTGAGGAAAATTCAAAGGGAAAAAGAGACTTATAAAAGGTGGAAGCAAGGACAGGCGGTCTGGGAAGAATACAGGGATGTTGATTGAGAAGCTAGAGACCAGGTTAGAAAAGTTAAGGCCCAGTTAGAATTAAACTTGGTTAGGGATGTTAAGGATAACAGGATGGGATTCTATAGGTACATGGCAAATAAAAGACAGACTAGGGACAACATGGGCCCTCTTCAGAAGCTATCGGGAGAACTGGCTACCCTGGATTTGGAGAAAGCTGAGGTTCTAATGAGTTCTTTGCCTCAGTCTTCACTGGAAAATATGTCGTGGTTTGAGGCTTTCAAGCCCATGCAGCCGCTCTCTCACTCACTCCCCTCTCTTCCTCAGTCCGAGGGGATGGGGAGGAGAACCAAAAGAATGCAACTCCCACAGGTTGAGATAAGAACAGTTTAGT
>JASSUY010030689.1:34380-44562 GCA_032466535.1 Forpus xanthops | reverse complement strand
CCAAAGCCCCTCTCCAGGTTTCCTGTAGCCCCTTCAGGCACTGGAGCTGCTCTAAGGTCTCCCCTTCAGGAGCCTTCTCTTCTGCAGGCTGACCCAGCCCAGCTCCCTCAGCCTGGCTCCAGAGCAGAGCTGCTCCAGCCCTCGAACATCTCTGTGGCCTCTGGATTCACTCCACCAGCTCCATGACCCTCATGCTGCTGCCCCAGGGCTGGACCAGGACTGCACGACTTCATTAAGTGACAAGTAACCAGTAGAAGCCATTTTCCTTCTAGAACCACATTCCGTATATCAGCACCTGCTCAGGCAGAGCACCTCTCTCAGACAGCTTTGCTGAAGCTTCTCCTCAGTGGTGGAGTGTCCTGCCAAGCAGGGCTGGCAGACTCAAATTCAGCACATAAAATAACCTGGAAGCTCTGCATCAGATGGATGAAAAAGAAGTTGATCCTTTTTTTTTTCTCCAAACAGTTCACATTTATTGATAACGATAAAAAAATCTTTTAAAGACTATCTGTATTTTATTACCAAGAATGAGGTATTATGTATACAAAACATTTACAGGAGTTGATATGCAGGTCATGAATACAGACAGGAGAGTGCAGAGGGGACTCTGATAACAAGAAAAGAGCCAACAGAAGAGTCATTGGCAGGGAGAAGAAGGAAGAGCAGTAATATCACACAAAGACAGACCAGGATATGGGAAATTAATTAGACTGCAGTAACCAAGTCATATTGCCACAGCACTTGGCTTAGAGGAGGAACTATTGGTTTTGTGGAATTTTATCTCCCCAGCTGTTTGTGCTGTCATGTGCTTTGAGCTCTAAAAGATGTTAAGATGAACAGCAGGAAAACCCCAGAGTGCCACTTTTGAGCCAGCTCAAGTGCAAAACAAAATCTAGATCTTCAAACTTGAAAAGGGACTGCAACTCAAAAAGGTCTACAAACCCAGACACCTCTGGACAGATGTGGAGTGTGGAATGAAGCAGTTTCTTTACAGTTGTCAGCAAAATCACCATCTGAGAGAGAGAGGGAGAGAGAAAGAGAAAGAAAGGGACCATCTTCAACCCTTGCAGCCCAGTAAATGGAAAGTGGCATTTGCAAAGAGCCATGAGTGTCATTAAGTTAATTAACCTCACTGTGCCTTCTGCTGTGCTGGCTTTCCAGTACCTGGGAACACTGGTTCCTGCTTGGCAAGAATCAAAGCACCTCTTCAGGTTCCTCCAGGAAGAGAGCTTGTATGAGCAGCCCAGAAGCCACAACTCATGGTTGTCTGCTGTGCAGGTGCTGGGTGGGGAGGTGCTCGACACCAAAGTGGTGGCTTTTCTCACACAACAGCACACTTACGGCAGCCTAAGTAACAGCTTAATCTCCATCTTCAATTTCTAAGTTCAGAATACACAAAATAGATGAGTTTGGTTCACTTTAAGGACACTGGCCTCTCAGCACCTCTAAACCTGACGCATGTCAGCCGCAGCCAGAACTGGTCCACAAGAGAGGTGCTCTCAGGGACTTTGCAGTGATAAAACAAGGTTTATGCTGAGTACAGAACCAGCCTTCCTCACGCAGGGCATCCAGTATCTTAAGCAAGTTCTGCTCTGAAAGTGCAATACCTCCAACAAGCTCCTCCGCCACTCAGCCACCACTTATGCTGCCTCCCCAAGATTTTATAGAGCCTCTCTAGCTTCTTAGCAAGGACTGCAGCCAGCAGAGTAGTTCCTTTAGCATGGATGGACAGTTTAGCTCTAAAAGGGTGAGGAAAGACCAAGCAGGGTCTAACTTACGCAAATCCTGCTGCACTTCAGATTGTAATCTCTGTCCCACTGCCATGTATGGTCTGTAGTTGTCTGCTGATAGCTCTCTGCTAGCTCTTCAGGCTTTTGTGCCTTTTGCTGTGTGTGGAAGAGAGGGCTCAAAGTGGAAGGCTACCTGAATAGACTAACAAAAAGAGTTCAAGTAGGTTTGCTTAGGCCTGGGTAGAATGGAGACAAAACCCAAAATGGCTATTCCCCTATGGCAGTGAAAACGGTTGAGTAGGCATTGCTTAGAGCATCTCCTGCTGCATCACTCAGAGTGAAAATCACTGTGCTCCCTGCCTATGGCAAAGCTTCTGCTGTTGAGAACACAAGCCCCCTATTTCTAACATGCACAGGGAAGGACAGGAGGCTAGAAGGATTGGAAAGTGCACAGGAAGGATGTAAGCCATACGTCCTTTGGACTGATTTAAGAAGCAAGCTCAAGCTCTGCATAAATTCCAGATAAGAACAGTCTCAGTAAAATCAATTCACATGGAGTGCACTAAGGAAGTGAGTGAAGCACCAGCAGTGAGCTGGGAACAAATGAGGATCAGCCCAGCGTGACACAGTGAGGGAGAGCCTGCTCTCTGCCTCTCTCTCCACAGTGCTTCAAGCACAAATCCAAGGAAAGTATGAATTGCTTTAACCCATCAAGACCCAGAGCTCAAGATTCCCCAAAAATGTGCTCATAAAAAAGGTATCAGTGTTTACAGCCTGGCCACAGCTCCGTGGGCATGCTTTGAAAAAAATGGACTCACAAAGTCAAGTATCCAGCAACTGCTTTTCTTTTGTCTCGGACATCACTTGGAGGCAATGGGAGAACAGTTTGCAGCACTGGAAGATCGCAGGGGAATTCTTAAGATGGTAAGGAATGTCCTGACAAGAGACTTGCAGTTGATCTCTAACGCAGTACAGAGCACTTTTGGTAGGGTTTTTTTCTTTTTTACTTTTAAACATTTACACAGTTAAAAATGAGCCTTAACTGATGCACTGGTTATTTTTCCTTTCAGTGAGAGCCCTTGTGTTCAAAGTTAGGATTTGTGCAAGCATACCTGCAAAAGTATTTATGGCTGAGTTTGGAAAAAGGGTTAAACTTAAGAGACTAGCTGTTGGAACTACCAAAGACCAAAACCACTAAGTTTAAAATTCAAACAGCTACTTTACTATCTATAAAAAATGAGGCGGTTTTTTTTTGCACAACTGCCAGTTGAATATGGTGTATTGCAGTCAGCTGCCACAGGCGAGGGTCCAGCCAGCTCATCCATTTGCTTTTCATCTGTTGTGGTACTACCTGGAAATCATGGAGCTGGAATGGGACTGGCTAGAAGAGGTGGTGGCAGCACTGAGCTGGGAGAATCCACTGTGGCTTGATTCAAGGCTGGTCATAGATCCCCTGAAATAAAAACCAAAGTAGTTTCAAAGTTTCCAAACACACAAAGATTTTGATTTCTGCTATGGATCTAAACTGGGTTTGTTTGCACACTGAATAAAAAGTAAGTTACAGTTTTGGGGCAGATACTCAAAAGCTTTTCTCCCTTACACATAAGATAATGGGTATACCAAACACCTCCTTGCAAAAAAGAGATGCTGTTCCAAGAGACTTAGAATGAATTTCAGTCAAACAGATCAACTGGCAGGGAACTGAACTGGCTCAATTCCATTTTGAGTTGCACCCATTTCTACATGGCAACCTGCCAAGCCCAACAACTCACACAATGCTTTCATAGCAAAGTGACTAGAGATTATTATAATGAGATAACTAGTTAACCCTTTTTATACATTAGTTGCCCCCAGTGCCAGTAATGGTTGAATCTATCTACTGTTTCTTGGGGGCTTGTTTTTTGAGGCCTAAGAAACACAAATCCTCTCACTTCACTAGTATTTATGTGAGTTTGACAGTGGCTTGATCATCTAAGTATCAGAAAGGTCTGACATCACCTGACCTTCATGAGCCTTGGCCATACATACCTGAAATCTTCAGATCCTATTACTTCTGTATAGTACATCACTTTACATTTGTGAGAGGAGACCTGTAGAGATGCTAATACATCATCCACACGAGGCAGGTTGGTTGTAGCACAGGCAGGCATACTATGAAATTTCCACTGGAGGATATAAAAGCCAGGCCACCTGGTCACATGTGATCCCTGGAAGCAACCAAGAGGAAAAAAATAACTTTGTCAATATGAATATTTTTAGGCTTGAAATTTATTTTCCAAGCTTAGAAAAACTGCCTGGATGCCCATCGTTTTTAACTCAGTGCCAGTATTCAGCTCCTCAGCCATCTGGCAGCGCTGGTCAACATTCCCCACACAGCATATGCTTATAAAAGTTATGACAGAATGCCAGAGGTTCCTCCTGCTTTTTGCCAGAGTCAAGGGGTTAGGATTTAAATATACTGAAAAGGACAAAGTTCTTCTTTAAAACAGTACCCATTTTTTCTGCTTACTTTCATTAATGGCTGTCTTTGAGACTGTGAGAAGGGCAGTCAAGGCTCCTGCCTCACAGAAAGGGAAACTGTAGTTCAAGAGGTCACTGCCCATGTTTGCAGTTTAAACACTTGCAGTTAGATGATTTAAGGAACAGCTTTTTCAAGGGCTCTTCAACTCTTATTTCAAGTTAAAAGGAAAGGCAGTGGTACAGTGCGATTGTAAACATTCTGCACGTAGTATCAGATTTTGTAATTAAAGGATAGGTTGCAAATGCCATGAAAAAAATTATCAGGAACCTTGGCCATACGGAGCTTCTTATGGTACCTATTAGAGGGACAAACACATAGAAGCTAAGTCTTAATTTCCACACTTCTCTCATTACTGTGGTAAGAGACTATGATATTCTTCAAACACAGGCTGTTTACTTCAGAAAATAATGGTCAAAATTACAGCACACAGCATGTCTTGCTGCTTTCAGGATGAGTACTTCATCCTAGGTGACTTCCTGACAGTCCTTGCTGATCAATTTCAGTCACTATTAGATTGATGTAACCTCCCCTCACAGCAAATCCCATGTAAATACTATCCCCATTCCCTGCAGCATACAGGAACAGAAGCTGAAATATCAGCCAAAAGCAGGCAGACAGCCTGGAGCTGAATCACCACTCGGTCATCAATAATGATTGCAAATCTGAATGTCTCACTTAGGAGCTGGCCTCCACCTGCTCCCACCCGAGGATTCAGTGGTCTCACCTGCACACTCTCCCCTTCTTTGCAGATAAGGGGAGACTCCACCATACTGTAATCACACCCCAACTGCCAGACTTTGTCTATCAACTGGACATTGTTCCCACCAGGAGAAGTAATGCTGTGAGCTCCCAGAGAGTCCTTTTTAGGAGGCTGTGGGGCCCTCTTGGAATGGAAGATGTTAAAAACAATGTCTCCCTTGCACACATCAAAATCCCATGTGATGACAGATGAGGCATCCACAATTTGAATGAGAACCTGAGACAGAAAAGTCATATTATACAACAGCAATTTGCTAAGTAAAGACAAACTCCTATCAAAAAAGAAGACAAAGAACAGAGCTTTTCGTTGAAACTAAGCCCACCAACTATTAGAAAGGCATCACAGATACAAATTCCATCCTGATGGAGTATATTTGTTTTAACATATGATTCCTAGAAGCTCTCAAGTAGCTTCTGAGAATATTGTTTATCTTAGCTTAGAAGGATATTTGAATGGAATGAAAACCAGACATATTCGTTAAATCGCAAGATGGCAATACAAGGAATGGTCATCATTCATTTAGAAACTTCAGCTACTAAAGCATCACCATGCACCAGAACTATAGAACAACAAGGTAGAAGCTTGGCAACTGAATAATTAATTCTGAAACCATTTTCCATCAAGAAATAGTCCAGAGCAGAGGGTTAAGATGAAAGAAAAGGGTAGGCTGCAGCCATACCTCATGTGGAGCTCCTTTGAAGACACTTGCAGACTGGTAGATTGTCTCAGTCCAAAGCTTTATGTCTTCATTTTCCAACTCTTCTGCTGTCCGATAGAGGGACTTGGGAACCAGCCCACCCTCTGGCACTTCACACTGAAAGCATGAACAGCCATTATAAAGTATCCCCTCTGCACATCCACACCCTGTCACACACTGCCTCCTAGCTTCAGTAACAAAAACTTCAGCAAGTACTCTGAAGAATGAGGCACTAACAGTTTGAAAGTAATCCTATAGCTTGTATATTACACATACATAAATGTATTTTACAAGGAGCTGGTTTAGGTGAGTTTGCAGAATTAGACACCAGGGGAATAGATCCTGTATATGCACAACAGCCAGCACCACAGAAAATAACTGTGTCAATGCTATAGTTATCACTCATACTGCCCCATACCTAAGATAGATGTGAGCCACCTAAGAATCCTAAGGAAAGCAGTGACTCAGCCTATAAACCGTAGCCTACACAGACCTGAAAGAACTAGGGTAGCTAAACTGAGCAATGGTGGGGAGATGTAGTAAGTTTCCAAACAGGAAAAAGGATAATGCAGTCAAGGAAGGTAGCAGTTTTGAAGTTACAACTGTAACAGCTCAGTGCTAGAACTGATTACACAACTTCCTCAGCAACCTCCTCTTTAACTTATCTCTTGTAATAAAGTTAGACAACTATCTGATTAGAGATAGGTTTCATAGAAGTGCTTGATAACTACATTACAACACAGAATTGAAGGGATCTCTGAGAAGTCATCTTTGTTCAAATATCCAGAAGTAAAGAACAGACAAGAGACTATCATTTTCTGTGACTGACAACAAGTGTTGTAGTAATTTTGTCTGCTTACTTTCACTTTTGCTTATTAAGCAGTGGATTTTGCCAGCTTCTTGAGTTTCAAATTAGACAGCACAAATTCTCTCCATAGAAAGCTACTGCTGCAGCAAAAACGAGCCTACTCAAGATAAACACACGCTCTACTCTGTCACATGTAACAGAACTTCCTTATAACTTGATACTGTATTTGAACAGACCTAGACAAATTTTCAAGAATGGTACAGAAATTAACCTAAAAAAGTATACAGAGGCTTAAAAAGCAAGCCTGAAATTATAATTTAACACAGCTGAGTTCAGGAAAAAATGTCACTTAAGTGTTACTGTGACAGAGGCTCCAGAAAATGCCCCAGCTACACACCTACATCTCAACCACACCAGTAAGCCCGTGTTGTTAAAAGCATTATAGGGAAAAACCTTACAGCATCATTGAGAAGATAAAATGACAGATTCAACTGACACCCATAGTGTAGACAGGGAACAGCTACTAAAGCACATGACAAGGGACTGACAAATTACAGTATCTTGCAGTAAAGCGATGGATTTAATTCACTGTGGGCTAGCAGCCTTGGCTGTTTATTAAGTCCTGCTAGCAGCTATGCCATGTATTTCCTTGGGCTCCTTATGGTATTGGTTCTTTCCAGGTGACAGAGACTCTTCCGATGGTGACAGCTCTTGCTCAGTGTTGTGCTGCCACATCTGCTTGGACATGACACGTAACAGAGACTATTGCTTTTAACCTTGGCTATTTTGGTAAATTATTTGATATTCACTGTACATCCAGAAGAAAACATTAAGCCTGGCAAATCATAGTCCCTGCCTCCAAACTACATTAGGAATCATATTGTGCTTCGAGGCTTCTTTGTTTAAAAGAATGGAGGGGAAAAATAATAAAACCTCACAAGTAAGTTGCTATATACACTAGTTTATATTCATACCATGCACTCTCCACCAAGAAAATCAGGGATGATTTCTTTATCGATGTAATCCAGCAGTCCCCCAGGACCCTGGTAGTCATTTCCAGCATAAATAAGGAATTTCTTTCTAGTGTTGTCATCAATGAATGGACTAACCTACAAACAAAGAAAAACAGATTAGATCAGGCACCCACATTTTTCTCAAATCAATTTTGAAGGAATCAGTTTGATTGTTAGTATCCTCTTTGGCTCACACTACAAGGAAGCTAAATTGACTGACTGCATAAGGAAGTTCTTAGGTAGTGTATTTCTAACCCACCCCAGGAATCCTACAAAGAGAGATGTTTCCAACTGGAAACGTTCCTGCTTATAAAATCTGATCTCTGAAGAGCTCTTACAAACAAGGGTGTAGCAGTGTGGTGAGAGAGCTGAGGAATATCCTCAAATACAAACATACCAGTGTCCAAAGAACTGGGAATACTCGAGGTGCCCTTAGGATAAGAAGACGACCCAAAGTCTCAGGGTAATTAGCTTCGACCACCTCAATGATTCTTAGCAACGCTTTGACACCAGGTCTCCACAAATGCCGCATGTTCAAACCTTCCAGATCTACTAAACAGGTCCAAGAGCTGAATTTGAGAAAGACAAAAGTGAAAAGAAAAACCTCAATAGCGTCAAAATTCTCTTTCCTTATGCAAGTGTCCAATGTACTGAAATGTGTGGATCCCAATGCATGTTTTGGTTTCTTCTATTTTACCTCCTTGTTTTGTACTACCTGTAGACACTGGAGTTTAAGTTCTTCCAAACAGAAATATCTTATGAGCATGCCAAGCACAGAGTCTGTGCAACGATCACTTTGCACATTACACGTATTCCCCCAGAGACATTTCAGACTCCAGGTGAAGGTTAAGATAAAGTGAAAAAAAAAAATACTGTCAAAGGCCACCCAAATGTTAAACCATTGCTTTCACTGGGAAATCAATTAAGTGGCCATGCTGCAATGAGGCAATTTAACATTTACTATGCAGATTTCCTACCAACACAGTACAGTAATAATGCCATTACATGTCAAAGCTAATTCTGCTGTCAAGTCTCAGGGAAAGAAGCTTTTTCTATAGGAAGAGGTATGTTCTTATACTAAATATTGAGCTTTAGCACATGCTTTAGTTACTTTCCAAGTTCAAGTCTTGCCCTGGGCATGGATTCAAGATTTACCTCTGCGCCATACCAGCTAGCATCCATTAAATTATGGCTTCTATGAAACAGTAACCTTTCTTTGTTTCACTTTAAGTGTTTGGTATGTAGTCCCTTAGGATTATTTCTATGAATAGAAATCCAATGAGCAGCATTATTTCACACTTCCACACATAAAACTCATCACTCGGATTTGACCTCCCACTGAGAGCTAGGACAGCAAGTTCTTTAACAGGGACAAGATAAGCAAGCATACCACACATCCCTGAACCCTTACAGGGTAATGGAAGGACTCAGAAATTGAAAAGAATCCAAGTAACACTGTTTCTTTTCAGGGCCAGTCCTGCATTCATTCCACACCCTTAAAACCATTATGCATTTAGCACTTGGGTAAGTGAGCCCTACAATGACCTGAAGATGGGATAACGAGACATTTCTGGCTGAACTTCACATGAAGTTGTGCCAGTATTTGGAAATCTAGACTCCAGGTTCCACAAGGTGCCTCATGACCTTACCTTGGATCAAGAGCTGAGTAACTGTACAGAAAAAATGGAGAATGCAAACAACAACTGTCATGAGCCTTGGCACTGACTATGGATGAACAAGTAACATGAAAACAATACCTGAAACCACTGGAAAGGTTATCCATGATATCATGGCCTGAACTTTTTGGTAGCATATATCAATGTCTGGCTATAAAATCCCCAAAAAACAGAAATGGGAGTTAGGCTGCACTGCTTTGCACATGTACAACAACAGAAGAGAGCACGAGTGTAATACCGCTCATGTAGAACCCTTATGAGCATGAACCCAAGACTGCTGGGGCAGATGTGCGTTTCCCTCAGGCTTTGGCATGCAGATCCACTCTAGTGGTAACTGGGGAGGCTCTCAGCTAACTGTAACTGTGCTTGTATCTGCCTGTGAGACACACAGCCTGCTCTTGTTCCACTTAATAACCTTTGCTCAGCAGCATCACATTGCCTCATGCTCCCCACACATCCATGAAACCAGGTAATTCCCAAAGAGCAGATTCACTTGTATTTTACCTTATTGGCCTGCCAAATACTTTTGTGTTCTCCTCACATCGCCTCAGACCTTCTTCATTTATTGAAAGAACCTGTACAATAAAACATGTAGTTTAAAGACAACAGTTTTAAACTCAGTAAATGGGATAAAGTAAATAGTTTATATCAATTTGATAGGTGGAACACTCAGTGGATAAAGAACTGGCTGGATGGCTGCACACAAAGAGTTGTACTCAGTGGCTCAATATCCAGCTGGAGACCAGTAACAAGTGGGGTCCCTCAGGGATTGGTGTTGGGACCGGTCTTGTTCAAGATCTTTGTCGGTGGCATGGACAGTGGGATTGAGTGCGCCCTCAGCAAGTTTGCTGATGACACCAAGCTCTGTGGTTTGATTGATATGTTGGAGGGAAGGAATGTCATCCAGAGGGATCTTGACATGCTTGTGAGGTGGGCTGATGCCAACCTCATGAAGTTTAACCATGCCAAGTGCAAGG
>JASSUY010030689.1:0-33528 GCA_032466535.1 Forpus xanthops | reverse complement strand
AATGCTCCATCACTGGCGGTGTTCAAGGCCGGGTTGGACATAGCCTTGGGTGGCATGGTTTAGTGGGAGGTGTCCCTACCCATGTCAGGGGAGTTGGAACTGTATGATCTTAAGGCCCTTTCCAACCCAAACTATTCTATGATTCTATATCCAAAGTGTAATTAAAACTACAAACTCAAACAGTATAAACTTTTATTCCTCCAAAGAATGAACTAGAAATCACTACACTTACCTCACTGTTCATCTTGTTGAAAAATAAATGTACTTTCCAAGAAAGGCAGTAAAATATAAACAAGATCCTCCTCAAAACTGAGCCCCAGGAGAGACACAGGCAAGAAGTCTCCATACACTTCTGCCCCTTTAAGCACTGATTTTTTATTTACTCAGAAATTAAAGCCTCTTTTTAAGCTGTAGAAAAGAGTCTTGAAACAGAAGTAGGGCAAACAAACAAAATATAGTATATGCCTGGAAATGCCACTGGAAGAGAAAAAATAAAATTCAGCCCCAGCTTCTAGTGGTTACTGCTTCTAGTGCTTACTATGGCCATGACTGTTGCTCTTAGGAGTCAACAACAAAAAAAAAAATCATTGCAAACCTGGAATTCTGCCATCTTTTGGCTTGGAAACTGAACAGATCCACAATAACAGCCTGAGAAATGCCTTTAGAGAAGGCAAAATTACAGGCAAGTACTTTTTCTTTACATTATTCTTATCCTTGGAGCACAGGCTTGACAAAATCTGAGCATGGCATTTTATAGTCTGTACAAATGTAGGGATTGAAGTTTAGAGCACTGCACAACTGCAGAAGAATCTGTGAAAATGGTAACCAATAACTAAGGGAGCTGCCAAGAACTACGCCTTTCCTCAATCAGTATGCAGTTGGAAAGAATGCAGATCGGCTACCAGGAGCTTTCAAATGTATTGAAACTAAAAACAGACGACCAGAGAGTACATCAAGATATCCAGTGCGATGAATGTTCTGGCAAAGGAGGAAATTTTTAAATGAAAATACCACATTGTTAGCAACTTGTTGGCTTCAAAAATACTTACGTAGCGCAACAAGGCCTCTTCCCCAAGAGCTCGCACTAAGCCTTTGGTATCCATCTGTCCCAATCTCAGCACGTACAATGGGCGACCATCTGAATAACAGGAACAAATACATCAGTATTACAGCAACAGACAGTTTGAGTGAGCTATTTTAATGCTAAAAGTCCAAAAGGAAATTAGCCATATTTCATTCAAACTTTGTAGTCCAGCTCTAAGAAGAACCTGCAGCACACGACAACACAAATTTTGTCCTGTCTGGCTGCACCGAAAGACTGTAAATGAACTGCAGAAGTTTAATGGAGACATCTTGATGCAAAAATAGCTCCCCTGTCAGCAAGGCACTTTCGAAGGACTTCAACAAGTACACCAGTACACACAAGACCTCGGTATACACAGTTAAAGACACAGGGCTGTAATTACCTTCCAGTACAGCCAAGATACTGGAAAAGCTTTAGTCCATTAGCATAGGTGAAGAGTTGCAACAAGCAGCAAGCCTTGCATCACGTATGATGTAATACTGCTCTGGATAGCTTTCAGCAACCTTTCTGAGAAAGTAGCTGCACTGAGTTCTGGGAGCTAAGGAAATGAAGTGTTAACCAAGGGACTTGCTTTCTGCAGCATTTGCTGGAGTCCCACTTTTCAGCTATGTCATTACACATTATGCAGAACTGGCAAACAGCCTCACTCTGTTCCAGGGATTAGCTTCAGATGGACTCTCTACATTCAGAGCCTTGCCTCTTCACTTTTGCTGCATACTGGGGCATCCCAATACTGTCCAGGATACTAAGACATCAAGCTTAACAACTGCATTGGCTGAACTTGAGAATCAAAGCTTGTATTCCTGGGTCTTCATAACAGGAGCTCACTGTCTCAAACAGCATCCATCCTCCCAAACCTGTAATGCATTTTGTAAGGTTTGCTTCATTTGTTCTAGAACATCAGTTAAATAATCACCCACTTACAGAGCTGAATATGCTACAACACAAAAATAATAAAAAGAGCTTTTATACATAAATATATATATTATATATATAAAAACCTCCCTGAAGTCCTGTTGTCTGTCCAGCTTCACTTCCCTTCAACAAATGCAAAGAGGATTATCAAATTATCATTAACTCCTTTGGGACACAAGGAAAGAAACTGTTAAGATATAAACCCCCCTAGATAACTTGATTGGACTCTGCAGTTTAAGTTATTTCTTTGGCAAAGACACCCCCTCCATGAAAGTTCAGGGTATTTTGTATCTTATCAGGTCTAAAAGAAAATGTTATTTTAACATCAGCACATGATTATCTTGGAATGTGCTGTTTAGCTTTTGAAACACTAAGCAAACAGTGCTATTAAGCTTTATAGCAAGTCTTCCTCCCTTCTCAGCATCCAAAGCCAAGCTAAGTGCTTACTAACCCTGGTCCACCCAAATGACACATGAAGGAAAGTCTCAGCTGACAGTGCTGTATCATCACTGTATTTTATATTCCATTAGAGCTTTGTGATTTAAACCACCATTTGATTGAAGCATTCCTGTCAAA
This sequence comes from Forpus xanthops, assembly GCA_032466535.1. Taxonomy (NCBI): domain Eukaryota; kingdom Metazoa; phylum Chordata; class Aves; order Psittaciformes; family Psittacidae; genus Forpus; species Forpus xanthops. Next base: position 30,953 of record JASSUY010030689.1, on the reverse strand, counting down.
ATAAAAGCTACTCAGATGACAAGAAACTGTGCTAATTGCAAGCCAAAATAATAACTTTTATTCTTTTGTATTATTACCTCATTCTAGACAACACTCTTCATAATCACTCCTGCTTTTGCTTTAGCACTAAATGCTATAGAGAATTCAGCTAGCTGAAGTTTGGCACATTTAGCACATGTAGGAGGAGAAGAACATTACTAGAAAAGAGGATTTAGAAGAAAAACCTACCACTAAAATTTCAAATTACATAGAATTACGCAGTTTTGAATTCTCTTTCTGTTATTGACAAACCCACACTCTGCTTCTGGGCATACTGCAGAAGAGATTAAAAGGAACTGGAGGGGAAGGGAGGGGGCATGAAGCTCACCACAAAGCTGAAAAGCTTCTCAGAATGACATTAAACAACCCTTTGATGCATTCTGTACCTTTCTATCTATTTCCTGGCAGGGACCAGTTATGTGCTACTGGCAGAGGAGGTCTTTGCTAAGTAAGGACAAGGAGCTGACAGAAAGGGGGAACTTGTTCACAGGTCTTTTCCCCTACAGTTTTTACAAGCATATTCCCATTTTCCCCCATTTGAGGTCTGTTAAACCCAAAGCAGCAGGGGAGAGCCATTCAAGCTCCTGGCCACTACTGCTGACAGCATCCTGTACTGCTTCTAACAGGAAGAGCCAGCAGAAACAATGGTGTGGAGCAAGGAAAAGACTAAATCAGAACACAGATAGCTCACAGTAAGAGCTCATTTCCTTATCTAAAGAGCCCAGCTTGCTTCAAGCAACAAATTCCAATTCTATGTATGTATTAGCGACAAGATCAGTGCACGATAAAGCAAGCTGAGGGACAGGGAAGCATGTCAGGCACAGTCATCCATGTTTTAAAGATCTGGCTGTGGCTCACCATACAAAGGGAATTCAGCTGAGGCTTCTTCGCTTCTTAAATAAACCTGCTCTGTTTTATGTTTTTTCAACATACCACTTTTCAGCATTAAGCTGATTGTAATGCCATATAACTATTAATTTATGCCATCAGCAGACTTACACAGCATCAGAAATAAATTGATTAGAAAGATATACTTATTTACAAACATATATTAATCACTGAAAGAGAATACTCAGCATTTGCATAACACACTTCTAAGCATCTCTGAGCACTACAGAAGTGCAATTAACAACTTTTCTTCAGCAGCTGGCAAAGCAGAGCTCTTTAGAGAGCTAAATACGTCAGTATTAGAGTCAGAAAGATTAGGACCTAGGAGTCTGCCTCAACCAACTGAAGGAGCTGGCAACATCAATTTCAATGCTGTAAGCACATAACTGGGAAGTTCTAACCATCTTTCCAGCCACCTCTAGTTAACAGGGGGACAACTATCACCTTTAATTCAGAACATAAAAAGGCTGTTCAATATTCACCCTATGTAGCATACCTTTGTCATGGTGATGCCAGCCTCCTGCATAGTAATCCTGGAGTACTTGAGGAGGGTTCCAGGTATCTAGAATATAGTCTACTTGGTGCTGCTTACGCCATGTCAGTGACTGGCAAAGGATCTCTCTTGCTTTATCAATGTTGAAGTCCCGGGCACGCAGGAATCTTAAAATGTGCTCATCCTTTGGGATCTATTAAAAAAAAAACCCAAACAAACAAATCCCAATTTTGAGTTCAAGGTTTGAAACAAGAACAAAAAAAAACCCAAATGATAGACATGAAAAATGTGCAGCCTTGCACCAGTGCATGGGGACAGTATGTAACACTGGAAGTTACTCAGCGAATTAGTCTTTGCAATAAAAACATGAGTCCTGTCAGATACTGCAGCTACCTTCATGTAAGGATATAAAAACGTCATGAACTCCAATGTAGTCATTTACACCTGTGTGACCATACTAAGTCAGTCAATTTAAACAAATTTAGCAACAAAACACAGACTGTATTTTGCTGTTAAGCAAAAGGAAGCTGAGCCATACATGCCAATCACAAGCCTCTGGAAAATCCCCAGCCTTGCTATCGGTGATTTAACTATCCACATTACTTCCCTTTAATTTGAAAATATGATGTTTGGCCAAAACAAACAAATGTAAAATACAGTTATTGTAGAACCAGGCAGAGTTATAAAACTGATGTTACCCTCCCTGTGCTCGTCTGTTGACATTCTGAGGCACCTCAACTGGCAACATCAGCTGGAACAAACTGCCACTGTACCAGGCTTTGGTCATGAAACACCATTTAACAGGAATGGTTAATGACAGGAGGTGTGGGTATGATGTTTCATCACATATTGTAAGACAGAGTGAGTCATAGGAGACCAAGAGCAACTTACCTTGCCTTTGTGAGTCTCCTGGAGCCACTGCCTCAACCGAATGAGGCAGCTTTCCTGCATGGGGGTCAAGTCACCCAGATATCTCTTGATGTAGTCTGCGTCTAGCTTATCTAAAAGGAGATACACATGTGATTAGAGTGGTCCTGAACTGACCAAGGCAAAGTAGTACATGACCTTATTACTGTTATCTGAAGAAGTAGCTGCTCCATGTTCTGTGCAGTCAGAATTGAATGAAATTTCCTTCAATCTAAAAGATAAGCAAGGCAGCTTACACACTCATTTTAATGGCCAACTAAGATTAATTCTCCTTCTGCAATTAAGGGAAGGAGTAAAACCAGACATTTATAAAACCATTTTGCCAGTACCTTCATATTTGTCAATCTGCAGCACCATACGGCTTGCTTCTTCTGGAAACATTTAGTGAACCTTGGATCTGAATCTCACAGTGCAAGAATTTCCCAAAATTCCCATATTAAGAAGATACAACAGAAGACTGTCCAGGAAACCTTCATCACTTTCCTCCTCATTATTGCTACAGTAATGCCTGTCCTGAATTTCAAGGCAAGCAGCAGGCCATTCATTTGCAGCTTAATGAACAGCAAAGTGAAGATGTTTTCCACTCATACCTCATCTTCCTTTATTAAAAGGATCAGCACATTACAGCTATTCAAGCTACTCCACATTACTGCCTTGCTAACCCGAACTTTAACACTGTATGTTACCAAAGAGCCAATGTGAACATTTTCAGCTGCCCATCAGAAGCAGCTCAGTGTGGAGAGCCTCTAGTGTACAAAGAATCCCATCAAAATAAGCCAGACCACCATACCATCAGGTGTTCCTGCTGTGGGCTCCGAGGGACTGCTTGTTGTGTTGAGGATCTCCTTATTGCTCAAGCCCTCCTTTGCGGCAGAGTCTGGTATATTAATAGCAGGTGAAACTGGTCGTCTTGGGTGAGATGCACCGCTCTCTGATTTACATGCAACAGGAGGAGTCCAACGAGGAACAAAAGTTATTCCTTCCTCCTCCAGCTGCCTCAGGTAGTATTCTATTATTTCTTTTCCCTTCAAAAAGGAAAATATATTTCATTTACTAAAAACACCCATTCAGACACAGAACGGATTGGGCTGAAAACCCATGAAGTCGCCAGCCATCTTCAAGATTACTCCACTTGAAAATACAGACCTATACACACACGCTGCCCCAGACTAAATAAACAGCCCAGCTTGCTGAGCAGAGCAGCCTGTTACTTAGCAGCAGCTACATTGTCTTTTGGTAACTGGGAGCTAGGCACCTGCTTCATGACTGTAAGCTCACCTTTTTAATATTGCTTGTGTATTGCTTCATGGCAATCTTTTCCACTGTGCTTTCAAAACCAAAGAAAGATTTTATATCCAGACTTGCTGACTGCTCAAAACAGGTCCAGTCTTCATTGTCAGGGTGAACCTATTAGGTAAAAGGAAGTCATACAGCTTTAATTACTCAGTATTTTTTCTTCTTCCCTGTATTTGAAATTATCATTTCTTGTTCTACCCATGGCTAGCACAGCACAATTTTTTTCTTCGCAAGAGAGGGGAGGGTGGAGAAATACCAGTGCATCAGCCAAGAGCCAAAGGACTAGCACATTTATACAACTAACACTATGTAATTTCTACACACAGGCTGTGACTGTAGCATGTGAGCTTTCTGCTGTTGCAGGTTGGACTGATGACCAAGGCTAGACAGCTTGAGGACTGCAGCAAGTAGTGTCAGCATTTCCAAGCACTGTAGCAATATCACACTGCACTAGATTGTTCCCTTGATGTGCAAAGTACCTTCATATTTTGCAGACTGAAAACTATTTTACCTTTTTATTGTATGATAATGCTACTGAAAGAATGTTACTTTTCAGTTGACTGACAGCTGAATAAGCTATCTGCAAGCACTCCCAACTTTCTTCTTAGCTTATACCTTTGCTGAGAGATGATCCCAAAACAGAGATGCTACTACCTCCAGTTGGGCTCAATCTTAAGGTCTTTTCCAGCATGGATAATTCTATGCATGATGATGATATGCTGAAGAAAAACTGTCTTCTAAACCCCCTAAAAAAAGACTTGCTTAAGGAATTTCCAGGCTGGGCTCTGAATTTGTAGCTACACCAACATCATGGAAGGCTGGATTTCTCAGCATGCAACTGTCCTGATGCCTTAAAGCTCCCCTCACCTTCAAAACATGCTAGAATTGACTGGGAACACTTTATAGCAGGACAGTTACAGAAAACAGAATATTTCCTTTCATTTACTTCTTCTGCATTAGAGAATGTGAGGTATACTGCAGCCTAAATAAGTACAAATCATAATAATATTTAAGAAGCTTCCTGTCCTTTCACAAATTCAATTATAAAATTACTTCAACAATCCATTTTTTAAACCAATTTATTCTTGAATTAAAATTCTGGTTTTGTATTTACCTAATTTACTGATCAAACAGAGCAAGGGCAAGGAGATGTGTAGTGATTTGCATGTATTTGCCACATGCACTTTTCTATACAGCATTTCACCTGTTTAAACAGAGCTTTCACAGAAAAATTGCAGGTGGAAAAGCAGTGTTAAATGTGCCTCGGAAATAATTGCAGGAATAATAATTAAAAAATTATCAGATGATCGTGTCAAGTGGGTTTGACATCCACTGGCCTTCTAACCATGGTTCTCTCCACAGCAGAAAATATTATCATCTGCACACAGAAAGAATGCTACAAACCAAATTAATCAGTTACATTTGCTAGCCTTGATTTGACTTTTAATATTGACCTGAAGTTTTACCACTATGTGTGTGCTGTATGAGCCTATGAGTAGTGGCTAAGTCATTCCAGAAAGAACAGGACCAGAGCACAGCAGGAAGCACGCCACCAGGCTCCTCCAACAGAAAACCTTTGTACTGAAGACCAATGATGTTAAAAATGAGGTTAAACCAAAGCTCACTCAATGAACATTTGAGCTGAGCAGATGGCGAGTAAGTGACACTGAAATTTCCTTTAACAACTCTGCCAGGGTATCATCAGCCCCACACTGCTATTACAAACCTCAGATTTGCCTGAACAGAGCTGTCAAACACAGCAAATTATGTTGTATTCTGCTCTCTGAGAAGATGCTCAAGCATGAGGGTGCCAAACTTTCTTCAGTTCTTCAAGAGAACGTGTTACATTTAACACTAGCAACAATTCTCACTTCTGCTGGTGTGTCAGTTATTTTTTCTTGCAAGGCAAAAAACAAGAACAACCAAATTTGTGCTGTCCTGAAATCTAAACACTGCCCCAGCTCCACCTGTAGCACCACCAGGAGCCTGTTACTCACTGTGTAAGAGCAGTGCTCATTAATGATGACTCTATTAGAGAAGGTTTCATTGTAGGCTTCTATATGTAAAGTCCTTTCTCGTCTGTTCAAAGAATTCTTCTGGATGAAGTAGACATAATCCACTCCTGCAATCTGAGGAAGATGACATTGATTCCGTTAAGATACAAAATGCATGTGAAAGGATATTCAAAAGCATAAAAAGGGCACCGGATTTAATCACCTTTTTCAATAGCCGTGGTGCATCTATATCCAGCTTACAGCGCCTTTCAATCACATGGATAGCTTCATCCTCACTCTTGTATTCATTTACAGTGTCACTGGCTACAAACATAGGGATCAGAGGACATGTGGGAAACCTTCTTTCATATGCCTAAAGAAATGGAAAAAGAAGAAAAACTATCAACACAATTCCTGAGGGAGGGAGAGGGTTCCTTCACTGTCACCACCAGCACTTGGAGGCACAATGCCCTTCATACCTTTACTGGAAGAGACTGAGCCATCCTGGAGTCCCCATGATAAAGTCACCGTGGCATTCCAAGCAATCCATTTATTAATATGCTTCCCATACAGCCTTTTCCAGGTAAAGCAGTTTTTAAAACACCCAAAATGTCCCATTTCTCCCCTCCCTCCAAAAAGGAAATTGTTTATTGTGTACAATGACAATTCCCAAATAAAACCCTCTAGTTCTAAAATAGCACAGGACAAAACAATTCTGTTTTGGATTAAAACCCATGCTAATTATCATTGTTTCATCAGGCTGTCTGAAGGGTTTCCCATACAGCTCCCGAAGGTCTAATAAGAACATTTCTAAACCTATTTCTTAATCTAACAGAGCTCTCGAGTTCCCTGTGCACAGCGTATTCATAATGATTCCACTGCACACTTTACTAAGCTTGCAATTCTGTCCCACAACATACAGTCTTTCCAATACAATGAGGCCATCTCATACTTAAAATTTAAACTCTTTGCAGTAATGCCAAGCTAGCAATAGCTTTGATTCTGGTTAAACAATATAATCATGTAACTAAGTTAATCTCTTAAATACAAGAGAAAATGGTATTAAATCAGACACACTCAAAAAGAACAGTTAAAGATCTGGGATAAGTAAAACAGATAAGAGGAAAATGGGAGTTATCCCCATTAGTGAACTCACTGAATTCTAGTTTTAGAACCACTATGTCTGAAGAAAACAACATGACTGCTATTTTTTTTCCTGTTCTTTTATAGTCACTGATGGACTTTCATTTCCCTTATTTGTCTTCATGGGGTAGCAGTAAAGAAACTAATTCTTTAGCCTTCTTCCCACATTCTGAAGTTTTTTATTTTTGCTATTATCAGAACCTAGCTGGCTTTGGAGAAAAGGAAGGATTTGCAACATGTGGCAGCGTAGAAGAAAACATCAGTAACATAAATCTGCAAGCAGAACATGAAGCAATCCTTTAAAAGAGCTAAAACATCCACTCTGGTCTTTTAGATGATTTTAACTGCTCTGAATACAGCTGGGTTGCAGCACAGGAACAGCACCAACAGGGAGAGGGTGTGGAAGAAAACAAGCCGCTGCAGAAAGTATGCACTGATGGCACTAGAAGAAAAAAGGTCTCTTGATTCTGCCTTTGTAAGACTTAAAATACTTTGTTTGTTACCAGTATAAAACAGAGTTGGAATGCAGTGCGTTACTATGGGGACATTGGTGCAAAGCACTCCAACAGGGCCAGCTTTTTTCCTCCCTCTTGTACATATCTGTAAAGCATTTCTGCAGCATGATTGTACTGAGTTCATAAAGCTCCTCTGCACCTTACTAGAAGTACAACCCGTGAGCGAGTAAGCACACATGCTCCTTTTGTCAGGCTTTGTATGTGTGCACAGCTGGTTCTGGTTAAACTACTAATAGAAATAATTCCTAGGGTCAGAGATGTGTGTGCACAATAGAAGTGACAGAACATTAGTGTTGGACCACAATAGCAAGCACTGAGGAAAAGCCTTCCACAGCTCCAAGAGAGAGGGAAGATGGGTCCTATTAACAGGGTATAAGAAGTTTCTTACTCCTTTTATAAGGTTGTTGTTCCAGACAGAAGGCTGGGCATTTTACAGTTAAGAATAGCTCAGCACTCTCCCTGAGTAAGTCCCAGCATTCTTTCTAAACTTAATCCTTATTTTAACTATACTGACTGTAGTTAAGTATTGTACTAAGTCAGAAAGATTTCCAGAAGCCGAACTGAGAGATACTTCAGGTTTAAGACTGCTTCACTGAATACTTCTGTTCAATTTGAGGACTTTATGTTACCTCAATTATTCTATAGACAAGATAAAGTGAAGTAGGTAACATTTTTCTCGCTATTTTCAATGTCTCTTTACTTTCGGATCGTGATAAATCTTCCCCATCTGAGTAGTGTCCTCAATGCCAAGCCTTTGCAAATCCCTTTCATTGCACATATTGATGTATTTCTCATCTTAGCTCTGAAAACGCTTCTCATTTGCTCTATGAACACTTGCTAAATACATTACCTGCTCTTAAGTGTTTATTGAGCTGTGAGAAAAAAATGCCAAAGAAGAATGCGTTGTTCTGAATGAAAAGCCTGAATGCAATGTGGTTAAATTTGGAAGAGAACAAAATAATTATCTGCCAAACATTGGCAAGCTCCACACTTACAGCAACAAAACACTTGACACTTTCAAACAGATTAAGAGTGACACAGGATTCTTTCTCCCTAAAGAACATGCACTCAGAGGACTGAAAACTGTTCACAGTCAATTTTACTGGGCTGTTAAATTAGGCTGGGTTTATTTCTTCATGTACCGTTGCCAAAATGTTTTTGTAACGCATAATTTCACAGCACAGCCTTGTTTGAAGAAAAAGTGATCATAGTAAACTGTAGCCACATAAAAATATTTGGTCCTTTTCATGCATAGCTGTATCTTCCACATGTGGCAAATGGTTCTCTTGTACTGCAGAGAAGGCATCATGAGACTACAGGACACTGAATGGTCTCACCTCACTACAGACCAGCACAGTCCAGGCAGAAAACCTGTCATTTGTGGTATTAAACAGTAAGACATATGCATCAAAGCAGCACATGCATCACTAAGAATGGAGCTATTAAAGAGCATGAGAAGATTAAAGAAAGATCAAATGCTGCTTTTTCTTTGCTAATAGAATTGAAAGGATTTTGCCACATTATTGAGGTGGTTTTGACCAGAAATTTTGTTTCAAGTCCAGCGTTGCAGACAGGAAGTAACTGAGCTGCGGTATCCAATATTCCTTTAGCAGTCTGACACAGCAGAGCACATTACAAAATTACACATTTTTCCTCTATGTATCAAAGAGGTCTCTAAAAAAAAAAAAATTAGATAACTTTGTCTCAGGATTTCAATTTTACTGTTCTCAAGAGTAAAGCAGCTGCAATTATCCTGATGGATTCAAAGCAAGAGTGAAGTACTGCTGATGTAGCACTAAACGCATCCAAGGATGATGCTGCAAGGAAGTTACTTAATTTTGCCATTTTCTTCTGGTAAAATCACTATAAAATGTGTGGAGATTGATATGTAACACATAAAAACACAGGAATGCTCATCCTCAAAACCTCTCCAACTGGCGCAGGGCTTGACATGAAAACTAATGATCCTGTGGTGGTACAGACCTTTCAAAACAGGATTTTAAGCCTGCAATTCTGTTGTTCCCTAATAACGTACTTGTACAATTTCCCACCAGCCTCTGGGCCATTTGTGTACTCCAGTACAGGAGAAGTTGGCATTGTGCATCACTAAAAACAGTCTGGTGAAGCAGCTTGAACTTCACATTCAAAATGGGCTCATTACATAAACCCTTCACTTTCTTCATGTGCGCTAACAGTGAGAACACTGACAAGCATTAAGTTCAACCAAGATAGCCCTGTATTAAAGCTTCTTTCCCAACTGCTTTCCTTAGCAACTCATGTTCAGTGTCAAGTCAAAATAACAGGATTTGACTTTTATCTTTGCTAGTATTGCAGCTGTGTTTGAAGACATGAAAGCAATTCAAAAGTAAGGCTATTTTAAACCCACTGCAGTAATTTCCCATACCCAAGGGAATTATACTTGCTGCCATTGCCCTTACATTTTGGGATTCTAATACCAGGAATAACAGGACCCTTCCAAAATATCACCTTTGGAAGAGCATTTAGGTATGACCCCAAAGCAATTTTCAGGAGGACCAAAGAGACTGTTCTGGCATTTTGCTTCTCAACCTATGCCTAGGGCTAATAAAATACCTTAGTAACAGGCATGTGCTCAGCCCTCAGTGGGGAAAGTCAGTCATTTATGCAAATAAGTTACTCAGCTTCTCTGGCTGGATTAATATATTCCCATTCTCCTGCCTTAAAGGGTAGGGATTGTTCCGTATTTCCATTAGATGACTCAAACCTAACTTCTGTACTTAAAAGAAGAAAAAAGATGTGACAGAACTTGTAGGCAATCTTACACTGTGTTGTTATGCTTCCAAGCGGAACTTCTAACCCCGTAAAATAAGTAGGCATTTCAATCACCATCTAGAAAATGAAGTACATTGAGTGCGTTCTTAACAGCTTAGTGGCATGAAACAAGAAGTTAAGATGTTCTATTTCTTTTTGATGTTCAAAACTGCTGGGACAGCAATCTTCTAAGAACAGCACAACATTCTCCACAGGGACCTCAAAAGAGCACATGAAGAGATTGATCCTGGCAATCAAATCTAGCCTGCTGCACCTTGTGTGTGCCCTATAAAAGCCTTTGATGACTGCCTGCAATACCTGACCATATCCGAGTACTAGTCTGCAAGTGCATGCCTACATTCACCATCCTTTTCTATCCACTTTGAGAGTGTGGAATCTATGAAGCATCCCTAAACACACAAGAAACAAGAAGGGTCACTAGAGCAGGATGCTGCCCTGGCTTGGCAGGTTGCATTCCAGCATCTTATCATTCCTACTTCACACCATATCCCCTTCCTCCCCCTGCATAAGAGCACTGTGGATCAATAGGAAAAACTCATGGGAGGCCAAACCAGAGGTTTCAAATTCTTGGCAGGTGCATTTGGAAAGGAGCAATTTTGGATTGTATCTCACAAAGCAGCAAGTACCTCTTCATCCCCCATATACTACCATTCATTCACAGCTCTTTACCATTTATACATATATATGTTTAAAAATCATTATACTTCCACAAAGAAGTGTGTACCTCAGTGCCAGTGTATCTCATGGATGTTAGTGCATGTGCTGCTACCAGCCAACAGTTTGTATCAGATGTGTGTGTGGAAGAAAGCAGATTATTAAAGCAGATACACCACAAAAAAGCTCTAGAAACAAGTTTTTTTGCAAGATAACATTCCCAGGTACCAGGAAGGGGGAATTTGAACTGGACTGTACTTTGGGAAAGAAAAAACCATCTTCAATAAACAGACAGTGAGCTTTTTGGAAAGGATCATCTCTGTGAAGCCAGCTCTGGAAGGACAAACTGACCTCCAAAATGACACCTTCACTGCTACAAGCCAGACCCCTGCAGCCATGCCAGCAGCATAGTTAAACTTTGCTCTTTGGCAGTCAACCTCTCTGGTCAGTATGTCTCTGCACAGCAGCTCTCTTCAGAGTGATCTTAATGGGGCTTTTCCTCTACTGTGTTTTCACTTCATTAAATGTTTTCATTTACAAAGAGAGAAGCTATTTTCTTATTGCTGGGAAACAAAGGCCGCTTGGCAGTGACTCAGAATTCTCCCTGGGGAGAGGACCAAGAAGGTTTTAGTTACACAAGACTACAAGTGAGGCTTATAGGGACTACAGACAACTCACTCAAGCATGACAAGCAGGTTTAGACTTATAAATGAAGGGCTGTGCATCACCTGAAACTCAAACATTTTCTACATGCACATTTCTGGTCCTCGACAAGTATGAGGTAGTTTAACCAACCTTATTTTTGACTTGTCTGTAAATTTTGGCCCAGTCTATGCCATCAAGCTATGACTAGACAGATTTTCACAGAACTGAGATAACGCATTTTAAGACTGATATTTGTAAAAGTGGATACCAGATGCAAGAGACTTCCCCTTCTACTTTGCTTAACAGTGTAGAGAACACTATGACTTATTTTCAAAGGGGAAAAAAGAAGAGAGTTTAAGCCTTCCATTACAATTTCTACTTTAAAACACCATTTTAAAGGTTCAAATTAGAACTGGAAAACAGTATCCTCCTCCAAAGCTTTTCCATCAAGATTTATCAATGGTTAAGCTGCTACCGAAGTGAGATCAACATACACAATGTTTGCATAACAACTTATCACTGAACGGATCCAGGCAATGAGAAGGTACCTGAGGAAATAACTTGTGGAAGCCCTTTGTTTGAATTTAAAATTATATTCCTTCACCTGAACAAGAGCTACTTTAAAGTTTTTAAGAATCAAGACAAATTAAGCAGGCAGCAAGCATCCAGGAAGGCTCTGGGTTTCATCTCATTTTGTTAAGAAGCTAAATTCCAACGCCACGTATTTGAATATACTTCTATTTTAATGCATTAGTTTTAGAACAGGAAAAACTCTTCCACTCTATGAAGAGCAGAATTTCACTTAAAAGGAAAATCCAACCTTTACAAAGTAAGCTGTACTCAAGAAGGATGTGAACAGCAGAGACCTGACAGAACACGGGATGCAACAGCTGTGTAGATGGCTCTGCAGGGGCAGCTGCATCCAGCGGTGGAACATATTCCAATGAATCTCCCACAATGAAAACTGTCCTTCACCTGGCAAATGTGAATAGCTCCTTAACCTAAACTACAGACAAAGCACTGAACAATTAGCCTTCTTTCTCCCCATCACACTTTACTACATTGCCAACTGCACTTTGATCTTATTTTACTATGTCCCTCTTTTATCCTCCCTCTAGTAGGGCCCAAAAGCATTTTCCCCTGTCATGGCACAAGTCACTCAGGAATGGGATATACCTTCTTCACTCTCAGTTCCTGGACACGAGATGAAGTTTGGCCTCATGGGTATTAACAGTGACTATTAAGTATATCCAAAATAAAATAAATAAGCCTTCTAAAAGTTACATGCAAAAAAATCAATAAGACAAGTCAGTATCAGTAAGACATTCTGCTGCATTTTAGAGGCTAAAAAGTTCTTGTTGACTACACAAGTGTAAAGTGCTACCGATCCAGGCCTCCCTGATGAAACAATCATCGGATTATGAAGAGTGGAAGCACTGGGAAGGAGCAGTTCCTGCACTGCTCACACACAGCCCACCAAAGCAAAGCATTCCAAAGCAATTGCCTCAAATGGCACAACTGCTTCGACTTTGCAGGAATACATCGCAGCTTAAAAGCTTCATAAGGATGGATTTAGTCTCCAATTTTCATAAAGGGGGCTGTTAAAGTTTTATATAATTATGCATAAAATCCTTGAACTACAACGGCTGGTTTGGTTTTGAAGCTCTCCTCTTTTGTTGTTTTTTTTTCAGTATAGACCACACAAATACGCATTATTATAGTAATTACAAGACAAGTACTAACAAGAATCTGCTCTGTACAAATTCTGATCATGAATTCTAATTGAAGGCTAATTTATTTCTCAGTGAGAAAAAGCAAGCTTGAAAAACAATCTCAGATGTTCACCAGTGTGGTGAACAGAGCTTTTAGGTGGAGTATCTGAGTCAAGTGGCTCAAGTACTTACTGCAGCCTGATGATATTCAGATTCTTACAATGCTGTATTTATGATACTGCACTGAAGCTGCGCTCAAATTTACAGCCCAGGTCTATGTATCATACTCAGATGATCAAGAACGCAACAGATTCAACAGAGACTAACGTGAAACAGTCATGAGCATATGAACATCACTGGATCCTGTACAGGTCTCAAAGTTCTTCAAACACCCATGGGTGGTAACCAACCTATGTTCTACAGAGCCCATACAACCCCACAAACCCTGAAGGTCACCACAGAAGCCACATCATTAACATTACTAGGGCTTCATTTCATCTTGTTAGGGTATGAAGTGCTATAATGACTTGCTCTTCACAGTAGCCTTATCTCTAGCAAAGCATTTGAAAGCTACTTGAGACAGTAAATGAAGCTTTCTCAGTTCACCTCTCCTCTGGAATGGAAATGAAAATTCCTGAGAAATTCTTTAGGAAACCAGGACTTAAGGGAAATGAAACCAAAAAGCAGACATGGATAAGAAAACACTTTATCTCTGGCATTCACCAAAGTCATTAAATTATTGCACTGACAGTTCCTCTGTCACTCAAGAGCTCTGAACAAAAGGAAAGGTTTTATTAGGTACAGAGACGAGCACAGTCTCCACTCATCCTTGTCTTCTTTTGATACTCATACTTGTTTGAACGAGTCCTCCTCATTTAATCAGATTTTATTGAAAAGGATTTCAGACCCTACACTGCTATGAGTGACCCACATGTACCTTGAAACATAGAGACAGAAAGGAGAATGAGAAGAGAGATTTATCCCAACACAATGAAACTCACCCCTTAGCTTAACCACATAAAGCCTTAGGCTTCAGTACATTGTATGAAGAAGAAAACAACACTGTTCCATCCAGTTTTATGTTTAGCTTTATTAGAAGCCTGTAGCACTTTGAAGTATGTACCCAGTTATGTTTCTTGTACATTTCAAATATAGCTAACTTACTCCTAACAGAGCTAATGAAAACCTGCTACAGTAATCTTGTGGATGTCACCACGTAATAAACACAGAATATTTGTTCTACCAAACAGGTCATAGGCCTACCACATGCCAAGCAGAAACAGAAATTTGCTGCTCAAATCCTAGAAACACAGTGAGAAAGCTTCTGAGCTTCACATCCACTCAGCAAATTGCTGAAACACAAAGTGTCTGAAAGCCACAAGGATGCTGCCCACAATCATTCCAAAGCAAAAACAACCCAATACAAAGACTAAACTTAATTCAATAGCTACTTCATAACCTTGTATGAAGAGCTTTGAGTTAATAAAATAAAAATCTCCATGGAATCAGAAAATGGCACAGAAGCTATTCATAGAATTCCAGAGTGGTCTGGGTTGGAAGAGACCTTAAAGCTCATCCAGTTCCAATCCCCTGTGACAGGCAGGGACACCTTCCACTGGAGCAGCTTGCTCTAAGCTCCTGTGTCCAACCTGGCCTTGAACACTGCCAGGGATGGGGCAGCCACAGCTTCTCTGGGCACCCTATGCCAGCGCCTCAGCACCCTCACAGGGAAGAGCTCATCTCAATCTCCCCTCTGGCAGGTTAAAGCCATTCCCCTTTGCCTGTCCATACAGGCCCTTATCCAAAGTTCCTCTTCAGGTTTTTGTGGGCCCCTTTAGGCACTGGAAGCTGCTATAAGGTCTCCCTGGAGCCTTCCCTTCTCCAGGCTGAAGAAGTCCAGCTCTCTCAGGCTGCTTCCATATGGTAGCTGCTCCAGCACTAGGAGCATCTTCAAGCTCTCCCCTGGCCTCCCTA
The DNA here is from genome assembly GCA_032466535.1 of Forpus xanthops. NCBI lineage: Eukaryota > Metazoa > Chordata > Aves > Psittaciformes > Psittacidae > Forpus > Forpus xanthops. The sequence continues at coordinate 15,862 of JASSUY010030689.1, read as the reverse complement.
TTCTTGTGCTTTAGCTCAAATAAGTTACTCTAGCTGAGACCAGAATAAACTTGAGACAATTTTTGGTTTTGCTTCTGGATCACTACAAAAGGCACCAGTTACCCAAAATACATACTGGATGTACACAGGGAATCAAACCAATCTCTCAGAACAGAGAACCTGTGACTTTTGACAAGGAACATATTTGTCTTGCTCATAACAGAAAGTATCAACACTTACACACCTCTACAGACACAGTCCAGGCTACTTCAGACCTATTTAACCTCTTTGAAGTTTTGTGCAGCATAAACGAAATGGCTTCATGTTAAATTTCAGGCATAATAACAGTTCATACACACCACCAATAACAAAAATCATGAAAAAAGAATCATGAAATAGCACTGAAACGGTATTATAAATGAAACTGCATGCTCAACAGCAGTTACACTGCTGCTTATACAACACATCACACACCACCCTGGATTTCTGGCAACAGGACCTTTCATGTGTTAACCTGCTGGCGAAGCACTTCCAAGTGAATGTAGCAGCACTAACACACAAATACTGGCATTTCTGCTCATCTCTCTAGTTCAGGCAGCATTTCCATGGTTACAGCGCTGATCACTATCGTCTTTAAGCACATTCCAAATTTAGACCAAATGCAGAGCTTGGCATTTTAAACAGCCCCAACAGCCACCCTGCAAGGCTAGTTCACATAAGCTAGCTTTGAGTTCCTGTCAGGTGCAAAGCACTCACAAACACAGAATCTAGAACTGTTTAGGTTGGATAAAACCTTGAAGACCACCAAGTCCAACCATTAACCCAGCAGGTCCACCAATGAAAACTCAGCAAGCACCCTGTTTGTCGTATCACCCAGGTTGTTTGGAAAAGCTATCACTGAAACTGGACAGGTCTTCAAGCAATCTCATCACAGGACCTAAACCATGTTCTAAAACTTTGGTACCCATCTTCAAAATGGGTTTGTCTTGCTTGTGCTTCAACTTCTTTCCTTTGAGGCCACCACACAGCGATAGCATCAAAAGTCCTACTGAAATCCAAATATGCTTACTGCACAAAACATCACTCCCAATCACATGCCCGTTGGCATATTATCTTGGCTGCCAATCACAGGTTACTGTTTGCAACAAGTATGACTCTAGGAAACTGCTGCAGAGAAAGTTTTGGAGAAATTCATGCTAAGTATGCATTGACTGGATAGGAATACGAATACCAACATCAGTTCCACTAACAGTGCCATTTAGAACTATCTTCTGCTACTGAAAGTTACAGAAGGCATCAAACCCAAATTAAGATAGCAGCAATATCAGGAAAAAAAAAGAAACAGTCTTTTTTTTGGTAGCAATTTGAGAGTTTACACATATTTCAGAGTTTACATTCTCTGTGCAGCAGATGTGAACCAAGTGAGTGCTCATCTTTCTACCAGCATACAAATTAGAAACCAAAAGGATTTCAAAGGCAGCTTACTGAAAAGATGCTCCATTTACATAGCACCTACAACTAAATACAAGTAAAACTCTAAGCCTATCCAAGGAAATACTTGATAATATATATTAATAAAGCATTCTTGACAGAGTTACACTAAAAAATAAGCATAGCATATGTACCTAGGCCTGCCCAAAACCAAAAGCAAGGTAGGAGATAGAAGGCAAAAAGCAGAAGCCAGAAGTTACTGGGGAACAGGAAGGCCTGATGCAAACTTCCGCTGTATTGTAGCATAAATTTGACAGCTACAGATTTGGCATCCAGTATTTTCAAGCTTGAATCATATTTTAATATTTCATTAAAATTATTCTGACCTTATAAATAAAGCAGGAGATAAAAAGGCCACAAAGTAATCAAGCAGATAAGTGGAATTTTACTGGTAATTCATTGTGGAGTTATGCAACTGTGGCAATCTCCTCAGCAGACCAAGCAAGAGCCTCTGCTTTTCTCAGCCAGAACAGAAACCTCTATTCTCCTGAGATATGTGACCAGTCAAGCCACCCACACAGGCTCTGTCTATACAGACCTTTACTTTATCCCCTCAGTGTACCATTCCCGCATGGATACTATTCAAAATCTGGGCATTTTTCAGAGAAGTGGTCACAGAGAAGCTTTTCCAACAAAATTAGAGTGCTTTGATTGTTGCATAGAGAAGCATGAAACTGCAAGAGGACTGGCTTTTAACCACCTAAGAACCATTTTACTGCATGCAGAGACACAGTCTTCTAGATAAAAAGTAAACTCTCCGATTATTTAATGCAACTTTACTCAAACTTTTGGTGGCAGCAGATATGTATTCAGAAGGAAGAACATTTTGGGGATACAGAATCTAACCGGCAGACAAGGGCTCATATACCATCTTTTATATGTAAAAAATGATCTTTAATAACCAAAGGCATGCCTCAACAGTACTTTAACTGGAAGAGTGGTTTCTTGTGAACAGATACAAGTAATTTGTGATTTGCCTAAATAAATCTGGGACTATGTAATACTTGATTCATGGCTGAGAACCTGAATGTCCGTCTTCAGAGAACAAAAAGGTAGGATCTGAGAAGAAAGCGGACAGCCAGTAGAAGAGTTTGAGTTCCACTTGCTTGCCTTCCAGACACTCACAAGTGATCATTAACTCTTCGCATCCCTTCAAGAAGTCCAGAGAGCCCCAAAGAGCCCAAGGCACAGCACCACTCCAGTACGGACTGTAGTAACTTCAACTGCAGTCTCTTCACAATCTTGAGACATTAGTATCTAAAATGAGAAGCTAGAACAGAGAAGCTGGGAAAGTACCACTGCTTCCTCAAGAAAAATAAAGATTAAGGACAGAAACCCCAAACATGCTTAATGTAAATCTTCCTTTCCTTTGGAGTAAGCTTGGGAAGTCAGTTCACTCAGGTTAGGCTGGCCTGTGACTGCAAGATCAAGAGCAAACTGCCAGTTAGAAAAAAAAAACAAACCAACTGACACTGTTCTAGTCTAGGCTGAGGGTGGAACAAGGACAGACTTCAGAGCCACACTGCTGTAAGCTGCTTTTCAGTATACACAGACCTTAGCTGACCTAGTGGGGGCAACTGCAATATCAGATTGACTTGCTATTTCACTTTAACTTATTTATATTAAATGTATGTGCAAAACTATACTGCAGAGAAAATGAGTGTTTGCTTGGCCTGCATTCCAAGCCAGACAGATGGAAATCAGTTCTGGCCCAGAAGCCACACAGCTCTGAGCACAACAGTTTCTTTGACAGAATGTGCCCTGCAATTAGAGCGAGCTTCAGTAGCTTCTAGAATAGAGAACTTGGCTTCTGACCACAGTTGCACTGGACATGACTGCTTTGGTTCAAGGTTGAAGTACTATGGAGAAGAGGCTGACCTCCAACAGAGCATCGAAGTAAAGGCTAGCAGCAGGCCAGTGAAAGCTTAAATGGTTGGAGAACAACACGTAATTACTGGGGAATGTGAGCTATTCTCAGACACTTCCTATTTCTCACCAACAATGGCAATACATAAACCTGTACACAACACAGGAACAGAGCTTTCTTTGAAATTTTTAGGATACACAGATCAAAATGACTGTAAGCCATTAAACTTGTCTTACCATGGCTTGTAAATAACCATTATTTGTCTGAGCAGCTGAACAGTGACAACTGCGTTCTGCATCTCACAAATGCACGGGGTACTGTCACACAAAGCAGAATTTGGTATTTAGCTTCTCCATCCCTTTCCAATTAACAAAACTGTGTGTCTGGCTTTTCTGCAGCCTGTGTTACTTTAAAATTCAGCTGCAATCCTACTATGTCCACTGAGGATCTGGTTTTGGAACAGTCAAAATATTTCTTACTGCTCCATTGTACCATGCTTAAGTCTCACTTTTATGAGTCCTACAACTGGTATTCGTCACATCTTTGGTCTTAGAATTACAGCCACTTACAAATAAGGTCTGCTAAAACACATTTAACATCTGGAATTTGTTAGGGTATTTTAAACGATTATTACTGTGTAGACAAAACCTAACAAGAGTGGGGGAGGAAAGGATGACTACTGCATTGCTACAGAATAGGCTCAGGATTCCTCATTAAACCATTGTCTGAAAGGTTAAAGACCTGCATAATCACAAAGAACAAAGCCTCCTGATCTCCATACAGATCACCCCCCACAAAGGTTCAGTGAAACAGGCTTGACTTCATTGCCACAGACTGCACCCATCAGCTTTCCATCTGGCCCAGATGCAATTGGTCCCTTAAGCACTGCAAGAGTTATTTCACTCTACCAAGAGTACAATCAGTAAAGGAAAGCTTTGCCAAAAGGGCCTAATTCAAGGTAAGTAGCATGGCTCAGCTGTAAAAGTCTGTTTGGCTTTTGGACCAGGAAAATACCACCTTCCAGGTAGAGAGCTGCTGTACTCTATTAAGCAAACCAATTAAAAATTATTATTACATCAATTAAATCTTGACCATTCACTAGCATCAATGGAATGTCATCAAAATGCAGCATGACAAGGCCTATGGCCTGCAGACAATGTACCTCAAGCCAGAAAGTTAACATTAAACAAAAAAAAACCAACCCAAATACCTGTCTGATGTATCAGGAGATCCTAAAAATAAAAAAGGTTCGAAACGGTAGACGAACATTACAGAACCACAGTGGTGCTTCATATGAAATCATAAATTATTACACAGAATAAGACTCATCACCATGAAAAAGAATAATTTAAAAACGGAGGGAGATAACAGGGCAAGCAAGAAGAATGTGAGTAGGGGTTTTAGTGCCTCTTCAAACACCAGGAGCAGGTGGTGTGAAGCTGAGTAAGCAGGAGCCAGGCTATAGGTAAAGCACACATCTTTTGACAGTGTCATGAAGCACATAGGTTGTCATGATAAAGTTCACTTGGCTCCAGAAAGGAATTGGGCAGGTACAAGAAAGCAAGCACAGTCAGTGTTGTTACAGACAACAGGCACTGTCAGGAGCAGAAGGGCTGTCAAGACACATTGCTTAGGATGAAATATCCCCAGAGAGTTACCATATGTTTATCTCATTCTTGTCCCCTTCCCTAGACACACACACTGCTCTTGGCCACTGCCAGATACATAGCACACTGGCTACAAAGGCCTTACGGTGCAATTCAGTACTGAGGTTCTCATCAAGAGACAGAACACAGTTCTTTTCCCCACTTCCCAATACAACATTAAGATATCAATAATCAGATGGCACCACTGCTGGATGCATTCCTGGCATGCCAAGGTGGTCAACTCCTGCACTCCAATACAGAAAGATACCACTTTGTTTCAAAAGATAAGCCCATTAAAAAAGAAGTCAAGACTATTGTTTTCTTAAAAGCAATTAAAACAGAATACAATCAATTCTTTGTTCTTTGCCCTCCTTTACAGCAAAGAAAGGCAAACAAAAGTAAGAATCAGTTTAGTCACAGAACAAACAAGTTCAAGTGAAATTGCTTTAAATTCTGTTCATTACAACATCAGTGGCTGCATCATGCAGACCATGAAACACTCCAATAGAAATAAGTAATTTCATAGAGCCATGGATTCAATAATGAAGAATTTATCCACAGGCCAAAAAATTGAACCGCAAAGTGAGAGTTTTGCACATTAAACAGTATAATTTACACACTGAATGAAGCAGCCAGGAAAAAAAAAATGTTCTCTGGAAAGGATTTTGCTGGCTGATGTTCCGGAACGGCACTTAATGTCTATGGCACTCACAGTTTACACTAAATGAAGAGACACAATGCGCTCAAGAAAGGAAGTGCTCTCATCAGGCAGCTAACTGCTCCCCTTCTTTTATGGCATAAACGAAATGACACATCCCCATCTTGGCCATCACCAGAGAAATGTTCATTTTCACAAAATGACACCTATTATTATCAATGCAGTCTGACATAGTATTACAGCAGCAGTAAGCAAGGCAGAAAGTTAACAGGCTCAGAGAGGCTGAAATGTTAAGCGGCTTGCAATGTAGTTTTTAACTGTTACACAGATTAATCTGCATCCATTCCAAAAAGCATCTATATACAAGTTTTGAGAATGAAAATAACATCAAAATGAAAAGTTTAATTCCCCAACAAGTAACCCAAATTTGTACAACCCTCCAGATGTAGATGTTTACCAATCTGACCATGACAGAAATGCTGATTTAAGAGAACCCAAGCAGATAAAATTAAGAACTAAAACACTTTAAGTAATAATCCCTGGCGGTGTTCATGGCCAAGTTGGACAGAGCCTTGGGTGACATGGATTAGTGAGAGGTGCCCCTGTCCATGGCAGGGGGGTTGGAACTGGATGATCTTAAGGTCCTTTCCAACTCTAACTATGCTATGATTCCATTCTATGATTCTAACTAGTTTTTAATACAAAAGGATAGATTCTCTTTGCTGCTTCCCATCATCCCTCTGCTGTCACCAGTTAAGAGATGTCAGGTTCCAACAGCTCCATGATGTTTTTGTTTTCAAATTTACTGATATAAAGTACCCAAGCCCAATTATCACGAAGTGAAACTCAAGAGAAATCCAGGACAGAAAATGGTCAGCTCTGAAGTATCTCACCTGAATACAAAGCAAGGAAGCCAAACAGCCAGCTGCCATGATACTCCATTAGATCATCCAAAATACCTTTTTCCTTGTTTCATTTAGGACAGATTCCCATTAATGCCAAAGCAATTCTCAGAATCCACAACCCCAAGCCATTAACTGCAATTCACAAGTACTTTGCCCGGCTAAATACCAGGCCTGAAAACTGCTGCACCAAGTTCCTAAGCCTCTTCATTTACAGTTACAGCAATTTTATAGGTGTTTTTCAAACTGCAGCTCCCTAATTATTTTCCCATGGAATGGAGGGCTCCTACAGTGCAACATGCACTGACAAATGCGCCGCCGACTTGTTCCTTCCTTCCTGTGGCCAGCTGCCATTAGTTCACTAACAGTGCAGAAGGGTTCACCAGCCCTAAATGAGCCTGCTGAGGAAATCAGGCTGACAAGGGGGTTATTTCCCCTTTTTTCTAAGGCAGCTTTTGACTAGCCTACCTCTCTAAGCTGCTCTGCTGATGAACATGCCTTTGGAAGAAAGCAACAGGAGTCAGCTGGTACACCAACAGCTATAATGGAAAACCATATATTCAGTTGTGTTTCTCTGACCCTTACAGAAAGCTCATGAACCTGAAGCTGGAAACCTCTGTGGACCAGGCTGAAATCAGCATTGCTCAAGCAAAAGCAATGCAGAGAAAATCCAAGACGTTGAGACCTTATCTCAAATTTTGATGGCTCATTGCTTGCTTGTACTCTTTTGGCAGGGCTCCTCCATGCTGCAGTGCAGCTGGATGATGCCAGCCAGCCATTCCAACAGAGGCTTCTAGGCATGCTGCCACCATGTCTTCCATTAGCACAACTCTCACCTCAAACACTATTAGTTATAACCGAAACCAGCCACATGTGAATTGGATGTGAGAAAGCCAAATTATTATATTATCTGTAACGTAATGTTAAGACCTTAACATTTTACTTGAGCTGCCAACCTGACTTGCCTTAACTGCATCACAAAAACGAGATGAAAAGTTCATAATTCAGCTTAACAGCATAGTTCTTAATTTAGAATATATACACAGACATTTTGAGTTACATGAAAAATTGGAAGACACTTGGGAGAAAAGAAAATGGACCATTTAAGATTAACCTGTAATTAATTTGAACTCAAGCTAATTAACACATTTCCTTGCATATTCTCAGAAGATTCATTTCATATTCAGAACACAACTTTTAAGATCACATCACTGCCCTCCTTCCAGAAATGGACTGAATTTAAACCTAGTGCAAAGCAAAACCAGCCTTGGCTACAACAAATACCACTCAATCTTGTGCTCCAAAACCTGGACTCTGACTGAATGTCCTGGGGGTCACCTCCAGTCTCTCAGGCTCTCCTTCTCCCTCCTCTTTCCTGGTGTGCTTGCTTCCTAAAAGCATAGCAGTTCAAATATTCTGCTGTAAGACAGCAGTAAGGGCTTCACAGGAACAGGAAGGGCAGACTGCTCAAGATGGAAGTGCACATAATTGGCCTTGTCCTATGGAAACACTCCATCCTACATCTGCAGCCATTGCCTCTGATCTTCAAGCAACCCCTGGCTTCTCAGTGGCCATGTTCTCAAAACTAGCAAAAAATAAATAAACCGTATCTCTTTCCCAACAGGGGTTTTGAATGCTTTTACGTGTGCTGCTTAATGGCTAACCGCATGTTAAACTAGGAGCGTGAAGTTATACCTTTTCCAGATGGCAACTATATTATCATGAGTGTCTAGGACTCTGCAGAATGTGTTAACCACTTCCTTTCTGCCAGATTCCTACGTGTTTCAAAATCTAAAGTCAGAGACAATGTCACTTGGCTGATCAACAGATCCTAAAGTAGCACTGTGTACCAGTCTCAGAGCTAAAACACCTGCAGAGGGTGAAAAGCTTGGAGTGCCTTCAGAACAAAAGAAGAAGAGCTGTTTTGATACATATTTCTCTTCCATTGTCACCTTTCAGAGTTTGACAGTAGTGACGGCTAGTTTTTCAAGTGTTTCAAGACTTGTTAAAAACAACTGATTCAAAGCATTGGTGAGCAGAACTGCAGCTGTCAGCTATAGTCAGCTACAGGTCATATGTTTGCGCACAAAAACCAGGAAGCAGCTAGCCATGGAAATAGCTAAGAGGGCCATGAAACAACATATGAATTGCACATTAAGCAGGCTAAGTCAATATTTTCCCCTAGTGCTCAACTTAACTGTTACAACAGTTAACCATGGTTCATTCCAAACAAGTGGCCAAAAATTCATTTGTCCTTAAAACATGTGCTAACACAAGAGACCATCAGTAATGACATAAACCAGCAGCTGAACTAGAGACACTCAGTATAAAATAAGAAAATCCATACAAGGCACTGCTCCACCTCAGTGGAGAAAATAACCTTGGATTTTCAACAAAGACAGGAAGCAAAGTTTGATGAGAGTCTGGGAGTCATAGGACAGAAGCCAAGCAGGTTAAGGAGTGGAAGCTCAGCTGGCACCCACCCCCAGGCCTTGGGTATCCAAGATGAAGCCTCAAGAAGGTGCACCACATCAGGGGAATAAATTCTTTATGCGCTTTTTTTTATACTTTCTGCTTTCAGAAGCACCTGGAGAATGGCTTCCTTTTTCTCCTCAGCCTCTCAGTCCCTTCACATGGTTCATTGAATGCAGTTTTTCCAAGAAACAAACAAACAAAAAAAGACTAAGAAGAACAAAAATTGTAAGGATTTATGAGCAGATTTGGCACTTGATACAGTTACTTTTTTTAAAATTACATTTTAAAGTAATAACCTTGAAAATTAAAAGATTATGTACAGCCTGATCAGGAAACTCATTACAAATCTAGATCAAGGGATTATAGTTTGATTTGTCAATCTAAAAGAAAAAAACAATTTCTTTTTTCCTAATCTGTCATTGCAGCATATTTATGCCATATACAATACTATTCCTTTTCTGCAATTTAAGGATACTTTAAATCACGGCAATTTGCCTTAAACACCCTTTTTCTCAGATCTATAAAAGCAAAGAAAAGGAGTCACCCTCTTGCCCAAAAGCAGCAAATTTAGGCCATTAAAATTTAAATCTAATCAAAAGAGCACTACACACCATACTTATTAAGATTCATGCTTTAGATATTCTATCAGAACAAAGGAAAAACGTGAGACCATTTTTAAAGGATTATGATGATAACACATGGTTCAGAAGGAGGCAATTTTCAGCCCCAAGGCAGTGCAAGATTAATTGCAATTTTGATTTCAAAATCAAAACGAAACGTTATTTCCACAAATGCAAGCTCCTGACATTGACAGCTACTTTACCTACATTGTTGGGCACCAGTGGAAGCTGACAAATGCCAGGAACTTTGTTAAAGTGGAAACCCTATCTTAGGTATTCAGAAGACTGCAAAATGCCCTTGGAAGTCTGTCTCCTGTCACAGGCAGAGTGGAAAAATTTCAGCTTTCACGAAGCCATGAGGCCTTAAAATAGTTGTGAATTTGACTAAATGCAGCAGGACATGTTTAGAGCACCCTTGTGTGTTCATTCACATTACTATTATATTTCTTTCTGAAACTAAGTAATTTGTGGCTGTAAATAGGACATTTTTCTAAACTGGCTAAAGAGAAATACATTTACCACAGAACTTCCAGAAATTAAATAAATAAAATAAAATCTCCTCTGGTCAGCATTAATTCCACCTTCAGAATGCCACAGTAGCTGATTATTCATTATTTAAACTTCCTTTGGAAATTAAACTCCAGGGGAATTACTCAGTGCATGTCAGGTTGAAAATGAACTGTGAACCTCCAAAGTTAATTTTAGCCTCATATGTGTTAAGATAGATTCAAGTTTTTAATATGCCTTTTAACATCCTGAATCACTTATTCAGCAAAGACCTTATATTAATTTAAATGTAAGCCTCTTTAAGCCAGTATAAAAAACTGAATTGATAATCTTGACAAGATTTTTAAAAGCAGCCACTCTGTTTTTCTCCAATACATTTAACCTTGGTAACTTGACAAGTGAGCCTAAGTAAACAGTCATTTTTCCACATTTCAGCTGCTTCCAGCATTATGCAAACTTCAACATGAACAGGAGGAAAAAGGGGGAGAGATTCTACTCACTCTGATGAACAACTGTGCAAGTTGTTGGGGTTTTGATTTGAAAACATGTATATATACATACATACATATGGAGAGTTTTCTAGAAGTAGCTTATGACAGATGAGGCACAGAGCAGCCAAAATTCATCGTGTCAGCACTGGTAACCATTTGGTGAAATCGTACTGCCAGTGTTAGGTGTGTCAGACAAGATGTGATAATTTCTAACCTATGATTCCAGAATTTTTTCAGGTTCAGAAGACAGCTTCATTAGAAGATCTGCATCCAGTTCTTACTGCTTTTAAAGTAGCTTAGATATTATCTGGAACCAAACAATTTGCCAGTAAAAGGGAATCTTCAAGGGAAGTAATTTATATTAAATTTCATGTGGCTTGCCTTTAATACCAAAGGAAAGCAAGAAGCATGCAGCAATGGATCTCCCAGCTCTCTGCCAACAGCATAGCTTTAATTCTGCTGCAGATTTGAGAGATACGGGGCTGTGCCTTGAAGTATGCTGTCACAGAGACACATTAGGGTTCAATAGACAATTTTTGGATTTCAGTGAAGGAGATAAGAAAAACTTATCTTCCATACCAGTTCAACTTAGAAAAAGAACTGCATCTATTTTAAAAGTCGTTATATCTTAATTGTCTGCAAAACACTTGTCAATCCTGGTTTAGATCAAAGTGGAATTAAATCCATTTTTTAGTCTTAATATAGCTGCACTCACCCTTCAGAGAGAACAAAGTTCTCTAAAAACACACTAGAGAAGCATGAATGGAATGCTGACTGTACTTTATTCTCTCTCAAGTACCTCTTTGAAACTCATGAAAAGTGGGCAAATAGGAAGTTTGTAGTGTAAATGACCCACTCTGCAAGTGGCATTCACTTGGCTGCTTATAGAAAAGAAGAATTTTATGCTGATTCCTCTATCTGAAAGCTAAATATTAGTTTGACTTAATGAGCTCCAATTTGTAAGTGGAACACGTATTATCCAGGAACTCTTTCCGGTCCACAGGAGCTTCACTGACACTGGTGATGTTACTCTCTAAAGAATGAATTATCTCTTTGGTTCCTAAGGGACTCTAAGAGAGGACAACTTCCTAACTAGAATCTTTGAAAGTACTCAGCACCTTCAGACAAAGAGGAAATCCCACACAACAAGACCCATGCTGGAAACACTGATTTTTGTTACAGATCAGTATAAAGAACACTGCTGACACACTGACCAGTTGTTTCTTTGAAAGGCTTTTTAAAGACAGCTGAGCATCTCTGGTACATGGGTTTAAGCCTCTATTTGAGGACACATTCTTTTAAAGGTTGGGTGCAAACAGAAGAGAGGGATAGAGAAAAATCAAATAAACCACCATACTGCTAGAGCCATTTGTTAGGTACTGAAATTCAAGCTTGGTATACACAGCGATGTGTTAATTTCAGAAAAGCTGCTGGCACTGTTCAAGTAACATTTATAGCACTTCCTTGCCGAGAATATGCAGCATAGTACTTCCGCTTTAGCAAGCGCAAAATTTGATACAAATAGTCCTTCCAGAAATACTTCCACTTATGCAATCACTACTCAAACAATGGAAAACAGTAACAAAAAGCATCAAACTATCATACATTATTCATATTTTTTAAAGGATTTGGCTCCTGGATGGACTCCTCTGCATGGTTTAGAAAATGCATGAGCAGTTTTGATAGACCATCACCAGGAATTTTGTATCGTTTAAAAACCAGTAACAGCAGCAGCATGCAGGAGAAAGGCGTTCATCCGCTGATCACATGCTGAACAAGTTCAAGTGATAACATCCTGCCCTAACAGGTGAAATAAGTCATATGTATGATCCCTAGTCTAAACTTCTAGTCTCAGAATGCATCCTGTTCAGCTCCTTCTTTTTATAAATACTCTTTTTCTCTCAGTTCACTGTTTTATTCCTCAGCTATTATTTTATCCTAGTTACGTATGTAGTATAGCCTCTTTCTTTCCCAAGGAGAAAAGCTTTCATGTAAGGAAAAACTTAGTATTTGTTAAAGTTTATTCTTTTAGCCCAGGGAAATCGTGAACGTTCCACCCCTGGCAGTGTTCAAGGCCAGGTTAGGCAGAGCCTTGGGTGGCATGGTTTAGTGTGAGGTGTCCCTGCCCATGGCAGGGGGGCTGGAACTGGATGATCTTAAGGTCCTTCCAACCCTAACTACTCTATGATTCTATTCAACTTTATCCCCAATATACAGAACAGTTTGAGAACTAAGTTAATATTAATAGTCAGAAGTTTTTATAATTAGATCCATTGTGAAAACCCCTGATGTCAGCATTTTGGCTAAAAATGCCCCTAAAGTAACTTAAAGATGTTTTGCCTTCGACTGAACAGTAAACTAAAGACTCATCAGTTCAGCAAACAGCCAGAGAATTTTGTCCAAGAAACTCATTTTGGTTGACTGATCCAATAACAAGAACCAGTATTCTTCACTGAGGGCTAAAGTTACACAAACAAATTTAAATTAGAAACCATCTGAAGCCTAGCCATCAGGCTGTAGCAAGGTCCTAAAAGAGCTTAAATATATCACAGATTCTTCACCACTCATGAAAATAAACACTCTCTGAAGTGTTCATAAGAGTAAGAACTGCATGTGTAATACAGGAGGCAGCTTAGGAATAGGATAAAAAGAAACTGAAGTATTCCCTCGAGAGTGACCTAACCCCTTTTTGCCCTGTGTCTGCAACGGATCACTTCTGTAAGGAGCTCTGCACTCCAAACCATGTGATCTACCTAAATATTTACACTATGAACACTACTAAGACTCTCTTCTGAAACAATTAAGCATAGTATCTCCAGCAAGTGAAACAAAACAATTACTGTTTAGATTCTTTCTTAGTTTAAACTGTTTTTATCAGGTAGTATCTAACCTGGCTGCTCTTCCTAACCACTCTTTGTAACTCATGAGAGCCACACAGCTGTGGCTTTGGCTGAATATACCTTAAAATGCCAAATACGCTTCCTTACTGTTTTCTAAAAGAAAAGAGAGGGGAAGAGAGAGAGAAAGAAGAGGGAATCTAATTAGGATTTTGGTTTTTGTTACCATTTGTACACTAGCACACAAATTAGCAACCATGCCCCCAAGAGGCTTTTTGTTCATCTCTCTGACCTCCCTATCAATATTTTCCACCCCCAACTCAAAAGTATTAGCAATAGTCTGAATGCTTTCTCCTCTTTCATTCAGGCTTATCCTTGCTTTCATGGCTTTGTGCTTTGTAGTCCTGTAAACTCTGTTCTGATGAGGACACAACCACAACAATCTTTTAATCAACATAGGTGACACTTTCTCCCATGCTGGAACAGATTGCTCCAAGTAATCAGCTGGGAAGTAAACTACGAATCTGCTTTTGCTTTCACTTTAAAGTAAATCTGTAAGTTATATTGAAACTTCAGGTAAAAAAATACTCCAGCTAAAGAAGAAACTATCAACAGCTGATATTTTACATGTTGTTTCTGTTTTACAGTACCTATCAAACAGAGCCCTTACCAATTGTACTTTGCAATACGAGGAACTGCCACGGAAGAAAATTACAGTAAAAATTAATACTTACAGCCATAATTAGCTCAAAAGGGTGTTTATACACCCGCACGGGGGATTGGTACTTCTGCACCATTGCTGCAGTGAGTAAGCTCAACTCAAACCTGCAAAAGAAATTTTTAAAACCATCTGTCAAATGCAGGAAGCCATTTTCAATCTTCTCTTAAAATTACCCTGTGTGTGATGCCCCGCTAGCAATTCTACAGGAAATTCTTCACAATTCCTTGACTTTTTCCTTTTGAAGATGCAATGGGGCCCTAAAGAGCTACGCATATTTTTGTCAGAACTGGCTTATCATTTCTTCCAAAGGCAACACAAAATTAGCACACTTTCAGTTCAGTTTTAGAAACAGATCTTCACCACACTTTATGACTCCTCATCAGGATAGTGAGACTTCCTGTGCTGCAGCCGAGAAACAAACATTGACACATCCCAGCTGAAGGCAGAAAAGCATTGCCCAGTCCCCCAGCATGGAAAGAGGGCTGCTTGCTTATAGAGCATTCTGAATTGGGATGGCTTAGAAAGAAAGCAAAAAAAGAAGTTATAACATTAAGCAAGTATTAAACTCCCTTGTTTTCAGAAGAAGAAAAGAAATGGATCACTACAGCACACTGATATAAGGCATCCCTTTCTCATCGCCAAATCAAATTAAATGAGACTTTTGAAACAGAAGAGGAACTGGAGAGGAAAACTCAGAGGAACTACAAACATTCCAACATATACTCAGAAAAAAAATCCCTAGCAAAACGGCCCGGAGTTATTCCAAAGGCTTTGTGCCTGCTTTCCAAAGCGAAGTGATCCAAACCCTCCTGAATGCAATTACCTTTATTGAAAAACGCTGGCAGCAGCACTGGCAGAGGAGCCCCGGGCTGCTAGCCAGGCTCACTTCAGCGAGCAATGGGTTTATTTCAGTACTTCAAGCATTACTTGTAATTTGCTTCACTGCTTCCTCACGTTATCTGTAGGGCTTCCGGACAGCGTTATCAGCTCCGGCTACCGAGGTACGGCAGACAGGCAACGGCAGCTCCCCAGCCCCGGGAAGCAGGCGACAGTAAATCCAAGTCACAAGGAAGTGCCCTTAGATCCTCGGCAAGAGCGGAATTTACCCGTGACTACCCCGCCTTTCGAAAAATAACACCTGAATCAGCAGAACGAGCCGCAAACCCCTACAGAAGAGTTACACAACAAAGCAGCAGTACAGCGCTTCATACCCCGAGGGGACCACGGCAGCGCGGCCCCCGTCCGCCGGGCGGGTGTCTTCCCCCCTAAGCCCCGCCATTGCTCCGGGAGGAGCCGGGGCCCGGTGGGCACCTGTGACAGACCGGACAGCGCAGCTCTCCCGAGCGGGGTGAGCCCGGCGGCCGCTACCGCACACCACCACACAGGGAGCGCTCCTCGCGGCTCCCGGCGGGAGCCCGGCCTGGCCGCGCTAACGGTGAGGGGTAACCGGCAGGAAACTTTGCCAACGGCTGAGGGGAAGGGGCGAGGGGCACGGACGGGGTAAGCGGGGTGCAGCCCGGCGCACGGACTCTTACCGCCTCCCGCCGCGACGGCTGGCCGCGCTCTGGCCTCATGCCGGCGCGGGGCAGTGCCGGTTCCGGCAGCGGAGGGGAGCGCGCGCCGCCGCCGCCTGTTGTTACTGGTGACAGGGAGGGGCTTGGCCGCCGG
>JASSUY010030688.1:0-62592 GCA_032466535.1 Forpus xanthops | reverse complement strand
TAATTTACGTCCCTACCTCCCTCCCTCCCTCCCTCCCTCCCTCCCTCCCTTCTTCCTTCTCTTTTCCCTTGGTTTTGCTATAGTTTTCTATACTGCAAATCTGAACTGACAAGAAGACTGTAATAGGACTCCAAAACATACCTTGAAAACACATTGTTAACCAAATTGCAATTGCTGATGTCCGTTACATGTGTTGCCTTTCAAAGGATGAACATGTTCATTTAATTTGCTTTTTAAATGTCCATAGCAGTGTCCCCAAGCATTTTAATAAAGCAGAAACAGTTAATTAATGCCAAATAATGATATCCAAATATAGTGGTCTGCAGTTTGCATTGTCTGACAGCACTTCTCTCTTGAAGAGAAAATTGTATAAATTGCCAGTTATTATAATTTTTAATAAATAAGTCTTATCTTGCCTCTGTTTCTCTCTTTCCTTCCTACCCCTCTGCAATACTGTTCAACAGCCATACTTGCAGTGGGACCATTTCTATTACAGAGTGATTGAGCTCTGATTTACACATCAATTACCCAACTTCATGGAGATTTTCATGCTCCCCTAGCTGACATCAATGAAGCATAACTGCGTAAGCGCTTTATTTCATCCCAGTTTTTGATAACTCAGACTGATAAGTAATCATATTGAAAGACAATGTGCTATGATACAGGAAACAATAAATGCTCCTCTTTGAAACTGCATCTATTCTTTATATCCTTACTATTCAGGAGCTTATCTCTGTCATCCATTCCTCCAGAATTGTTCCTTCCAAATTCACGTTAAGGAAAGGTTTGGGGTTGCATAATACCAAAAAGAGGAGAAAATTGCATGAAAGTAACATTTTCTAGGTACTTGGGGGGGAGAATGAAAAAAATGAAGAATATGACAAATAAGAGCCAAACCCTTAGCTTTCTAGCTTAAATTTCCATAAATTGCCCAGGGGTCTCTTGGGTGTTATTTTGTTCAGAGGCTTTAATCTTCTGTATTCTCTATCAAACGTGCTACAGGAATGGCTTTGTTTTTAATGCAAATTGTTAAGAGATTTAGCTCATGTGGATAGATAACCAGTGACCATTTCAAGTGCTTCTGTACAGAACTGTTGAACATCAAAGACAGAATATTCTCTATTTTAAAATAAATCATTTATCTTTAAGTGCAGTGATGGGTATGTTCTGTACTAGGTGCTTCCAGTAACTGTTCATGCTATGAAAAAGAACACATTAAAGTAAATGTTAAATAGGAAAGACAGTGAGGAGTTGTAAAGCTGTCCTATTATGGCTTGATTGGTCTCTGTCAGGTACTAAAATTACGAGGACAAAGATGCTGATAAACAGAGAAAGAGAAGTTTTGCTATTTTAAGTATGGTACTGCTTAGGATGTTATCATTAAGTGAAACAGGGACTTCAGATGAGCAGGGAAAATTAACAATGTTAAGTTGGTTGTATTTATTCTTATAGGTCAGGTTTTGAAATTCTCCTCGTTTACTGGTTACATTTTAAGACCTGCAATGAAATTTAAGACCTACGGCTTTTTAATTTCCTTTCTTTCTCTCTTTTTTTTTTTTTTTTTTAATAATTTGGAATAATTGTATTGAAACATACTGGGAGAATCTGAAGGTACCAAGGAGACCTATTCCCCTTCCCTTACACAATATTGTGGTAGTCTGCTTTTACATGAAATCAACGGAGATATGGTGAGAGAAATCAGGAGTTACACAGAGGTGAATTCTTGATGTAATGTATTGTTAAAAGGAATCTTTTACCTAGTTTGATTATCAGGTGAAGTACCTTTTGTCTTACAGTTTTTCTGGCGTTGAGAAAGAATTGCCCTAATGTGAAAAAGCAAGGGTATTTTAATGTGTATTTTAAGCATGGGAATATTCTCATGGACCTGAGTTGGATTTCTCACGTAAGTAAAAAATATTCATGAGTAGTTTTTGATTTGGGATGTTTAATGCCTTGTGCAGGCACTTGAGTTCTCGAGCAAGACATCTTTCCAAATTGACTTCTCCAACTTCCTCAGTGCTTGAGGCAAAGCAATGATTCCATCTGAAAGTCAGAACTAGGAAGAAATAACCTTGGGAAAGGACTTTCAGTTCTCAAACTTATTTTATATCTACAGTGTCTTAGTTTAGAAACTTGTGTTGATTTTTTGTTTCCACAAATTGCAAACATTTCAGTTTGAGAATTTCTTTCATCTTTTAGGCATATCCAGTATTTTAAGGAGGGCAGAACTTGTACAGGGGGGTCTTTGATTTGATCATAGTGTGCATTTTTATGAATTCAGACAAGTGACTGAGAAATGACTACTTCTTCCCTAACTTGTTAAAAATGCTTTTTTCCTCGAATGTTGTTCATTTGTCCTCATGGACGTATTCTGTCTCTACTATAAAGCTTCTCTGCTCCAGCTTCTTTATTGATTAATTTCCTATTGGGCTTTTGTTGTTTTGACTGAATCAACAGAGTGATGTTCTGTTCTCATTCATGATTCTTCTGCAACATTAGGTATTTGATAGTTGATTTTTTTTTTTGTTTCCTACTTTTTTTTTTTTTATATCACAGTGACTGCCCCTCCAAAATTGTTTGGTCTGATTTCTTTTACTCTTGCTCTTTCAGGCTCTTGTCTTCCTTGCCTAGTCTTCTGCACTTTAGGAGACTGCTTCGGTGGCTTAGTTGACACATCCTTGAAGATAAACCCCAAATGCTAGGTCTCAGCTTTTAGCTGTTGGTCTTATTTCATCACTTTTCCTTTAACTCTTCATTCTAACCTCCTGCTCTTTTGTAGTCTGTCCTAAAAGGCTTTTTCTTTTCCCTCCAGATCTTTTGCACCACATTCTCTCACTGGCACTGTTTTTCTTATTGCCCTGAATTTTATTGCTCTAGTTCTTCTTGTAGACAGTGCATGTCTGACTTCATCTCTTGCTGCTGGATCCACATTTTTAGCTTCCAGTCCAAAACCATGTATATGCCTGATATCTTTGCCTTGATAACTACCTCCTCCTGCCTTAGCGTCCTTCTCCCCTCTCAGCTCCATTCTCTGTATTCAGGCTGGTCCAAATTGTTCCTGTAGCCATTGTGGCCATGGTGAGGGTGAAAGGGTGAAGCTCCATGGATCTCACTGATGATCTGCAGGTTCACATAGGCCGAGCTCCTGGCCTGTCTCAGCACATCAGCTCACCCCTGTCCCTTAGGGTGTCTGTTGTTGAGAATGATGACAAATGGATGTCTGCTGGTCTGATCAGGGGGTTAGAACTAGATGATGTTAAGGTCCTTTCCAACCCTAACTATTCTATGATTCTGTGGTTAATTATCAAATGTCATTATGCAAAATGTACTAGCAGCCTGCCCAATGTTAAACATCTCAAACCCATAATACAGTTATGGTTACTATTCTTTCTGCCAAATCCAGCATGCTGGTAATTTGTAGATCACTGGTCTCATGTGCTTCTGGAACATTCTTCTGCTCACCATTCCTGATCCTCTCATATTTTATACAGACTTCCCTATTCAAATTCAATTATGAATCTCATAAGTGGTAACAGAACAATAAAGCTCATGTATTTAAACTACACTGTCATGTAAGAGCTGCCCTCTCTGGTGCTGTATCATGGCGTGCAGCTGTTTACTTCTTTAAAAAATATTTGCAAAAGTCTGTATTTGTGATTTCCTGCTCTCCTGGCTTTAGAACAGTCATGAAGTATTTCTTATACTAATAAGACAGACTGAACTCTGGTGTTCCTCCTCGATTCTGACTGTAGTTTTCACTGACACCTTCACCACTAATCACATATCTGTATTTCACAGAACATTAGTTAAACTAAATATTAAACATAAGCGCCAGAAATTGCATTGTGGCCACATTAAGAGTTTCTGGAGAGCATCCCATTAGGTTCTCAGTGCACTGCAGCCTTAAGATCTAATCAGCATCCCTCTTTGGATAACAAGGAATCCAAAGAAGTTGTTATCCTAATCTGTGTATGATCTTATAATATTTGACTTTCCAAAGCCACAATCAGTGCCCTGCCAAGCATTCCTATAGAAAAAGTACATGTGCAGAGAAACAAGCCAAGTAACTGACCTGACAGGATGAGCAAACCACTTCCTTTTGAGCCAATACTGTAGATAATTAAGGCTGCTGTGTGGCTGCATGAGTGGAAAGTTCAAACTGAACCCTTATTTCTTGTTTGTTCTTGCAAAGAGAAGAGGGAGGTTTGAATTGATGCAGAGGTGGTGTCTTGGTTTAAAGCCCTCATATGGGTTTGCTCACTCACTCCCCCCTCTTTCTTCCCCCAGTCCCAGGGGGTGGGGAGGAGAATTGGAAGAATGCAACTCCCACAGGTTGAGATAAATACAGTTTAGTAATTAAAGTATAACACAAGTCACTACTGCTACCACCAGTAATAATAAGGGCAAGAGAAATACAAGGGAAGAGAATACAATCGCTCTTCACCTATACTAAGCCCGACCAAGCAGTGTCACCCCCACCCTTCTGCGTCTCTGCCCCCCGTTTTACATCCTGGGCATGACGTACTGTGGTATGGAATACCTCTTTAGTCAGGTGTCCTGTCTTTGCTTCCTCCTGGCTTCCCCTCCTCCCTGGCAGACCATGAGACTCAGAAAGTCTTTGGCCAGTCTAAACATTCTAAGCTGTAACTGAAAACACTGGTGTTATCCGTGCTGTTCCCAAGCTGAAAGTCAAAAACACAGCACTGCTCCAGTTACTGAGAAGGAGAAAAATGATGGCTACTGCTGAATGCATGACAAGTAGCAATTCACTTAGGGCTTTGCTTGTGCTGTAAAATGAGTGCTCACAGTTTGGTGGTCTGTAAACAGCATTGGGGTCCATTGTGCTCACTTCTTGAGTATTTGGAGTAGATACCTTTCATAAACACATGCACTAATAGAGAAGTACTTCACTTTAGGTTGGAAAAGACTGTTTTTTCAACCTTTTGCTGTTAACTTTGTAAATAATGTCTTAGCTTAACTTAATAACTTTTACAGTGATTATGCCACTTCAAATTACTGCTGTTTTCAACATTTTTTATTTGTGGTTTTGTAATGTGTCATAAAACATATCTCAATAGTCTTAGAGCCTTTGCTGCTTTTTCTGAGATGGGGTATGGCAAAATTCCTCACTTGGTTCCTAAATACTTTGCATGCTTGCTACCAGAGCCAGCTTTTAGATAAGAGTGCTGGAACCTCATGTGAACGGTGAGACCTGTTCTGTGCCTGTAATCTATTATTCTGTCATCAGTATGTTCAGTGGCCTGATCCAGGTTGATTTGAATGGGACCACTATTTCACCCTGGAGCTTCTGGCCAAGGTTGCCATTTGGGAAGCTGTAAAACGCAGCTCTAACTTTCATGAATAATTCTTTCTGAAGCAAGTGCTGGCAGTGCCTGGGATAGGACTGCTCCCTTCAGCAAAGATTACTTACGCAGGACATGAAATCCTGCTTACACTAGACCCACTCTACTGGTGTTGAAACTAAGAGTCATACAGTCAGTGGGTCAGACTGCTCAAAGGAATCCCTGGAAAGATCTCCCATGAGAGGGATGAATACAGAGTCTTCCTGCTGTTCCTGGGCTGGGTTATTCCAGGCCCAAAGCAGCATCCTATGCCAGAAAAATTGCAGAGAGAATTGTACTCGACCTTGTCCTCATCTTTGTGTACCAATTTGGAAAAGTTTATAGTCATTCATTCCCATAACTGTGGATTTAAATCTTGATTTAGGACATGAAAGGCAGGAGGCTTGTGCTCCCCTATACCTTTTAGTGAACAGATCACTTGTGGTTTGCTGTATTGTGTCAGCAATATGATCACATATAGTATAGTAAAATGACTGTTGCTTGCAGAAGTTTGCCTTTCAAGTTCGTCAGAAAACCAGCAAATATTACTATAGCTTCTGCAGAAATACTGAGAATGATTATAGCAGTGTTTTGGAGCTTGGTGGTGAAAGAGTGATGTCACCAATAAATAAAATAAATGAACTGTGGCATCTTTTCAGCCTTCTAACTTGTGAAAGGAAAAGGTGGGTGAAAATGATGCAGCCCAGCCTGTGTGTAGGTGGCTTTGCATTTGGTGTACAAACTGTATTTAAGCCTTTTTCAATCCAAACCAAGTGATCTGGAATTGCTTAAAGCAATTATTAATTAATATTTTGTATTTAGGTATCTTATTGTGGCATTAATGTGTTTTTTTCTTTCCTTCCCTGTACAAAACCAAGTGTGTGAGTGTAAGGATATGTGGAGTCATCAAGCGACAAACATACGCTTTCCTGTGCTCTCTGCAGGGCTTGCAGGTTCAAACACAACCTGCCTGAATCATAAGAACTTTAATTGAGTAGATAAAGAGGTCCTCATAATTATAAACTGCAGTAGGTATAACAAGAGGCTAAATACATAGCTGTGGTTTTAATTAGCTGGTGCTTCAAATTAGTAATTGTGGTTTCACTCAGAAATCAGTGACTTTATACACTGTTAAAGCCTCATCACTGTGCAGTTCATTCCTCATTATATCTCTCGGTGTGAAGCTTTCAATACAACATCATGCTGAGCTAAAAAGGCAAAAGTTGTAGATATTTGGTTATCTTCCAAGTGCAGCGGAGCTCTATGGAGATTTAATTCATTCTCGCCAGAGATGGGAGAATTAAGTGTTCTTTGTTATATATGTAATACGTATGTTTGTATGTTTGCATTTGTACATGGAGGGTGTTCATGGGTGTGTGCACATATGTCTGGAATCTGCTTACAAGGCATAATGTTAGTGCATGTATTGAACCTGCTATTCCAATTGTCGTCTGGAATTTGGTAGCTAATTAACTGACACAAAGCAGAGCCAAAAGCCTCATAACAAATCAAATCTGGGCTGAAAGCACAGAAGTGTCCCTTTATGCTTGTCGCATGAGAGGTTGTCAGTGCAAGTTGAAGCATGCATCTTTCCCTTTCCTCTTTCCATTTTTCTCCCTCCTTTAGGGTTTTAATTATATCTTTTCCCTCAGAGAAGCAGGAGGTAGTTTGCAAAGCCGAGAGACCAAAGTGCTTCAGTGCTATTCAGGAGTGAAGTGAATATGGTCTCTCAGCTTGTCATTTAGGTCTGGCAGGTGCACAAAGTAAGCTGACATACAGATAAGTGCCACTTGCCATTGCTGTACAGAGGTGCTAGATCCTTTTCTGTTTATTTGTTTGTCGAATTAGCTAATACTGGAATCAACTACCCTAGAGCCTCTTCCGAGAGCCTGCCTCAAAAACGCATGTTAAAAACCCCTTGACATCCACAATGCAACCGTACATAAATTTAACAAGTACAGGGGACAGAATTAGTTGGTCTAAATCACATGAGACTGAAGTGAAGCAGTGGGATGGATAGAGACAAATATTACACTGTTAAATGGATTTGAATGTGTTGTGGTGCTTCCCTGACATCGCGTTTGCTATCTCTGCAAAGACACATTTGTTGTGGGCACAGGTCTGTGTGTGCGTGTGTGGCGCATGTATTCTACAAACAGTTCATACAAATGCATCAAAATGTATTTTCTCTATAGTGCTGTCTTACTTTGAAAAGGACATTTTTGTCTGTTTTCACTTCAGCAGTACTGGCTGTCCTACTGTCCTATTTCACGTAGTATTATGATTACAGATTTACATTTGGGAAAATTATTCAGTGCCTGTTTTTTTCTTTCCGAATTGTTCCCAGGAGTTGCATTGTTTCTGATGTTTTGCTGCTGTTACTGATAGTAATGAACATGTAACTAAATAATGGAGAAAATAATATGCCTTTTTTTGTGTATTTTTCTTCTTCAGTCACTATGAGCAAGACCGGAGTGCACTTAAGCGGAAAGAATGGGAGAGAAGGAATCAGGAGGTCCAGCAAGATGAAGATCTCTTTGCTTCAGGTTTTAACCTCTTCGGGGAGCCCTACAAGGTAAATTGCATTGTTGTGTTTTACATTTTCAGAGTATCTGTTATTTGAATGCATTTTACAAATACCAATAAAGATTCTCTGCGCCTGTAAGAAAAATAAGTGTCACATCTGCGTTGGTAGTTACACTTTTAAGCACACTGTTTATCCAGATCAGCACATGGCAGCAGAGCAAACTGAATGCTCTACCCAGTGTTTCATGCTGGCATTTGCAGGATCAGAGTTTTTGTTAGAGTATGTGTCAAGATTTCTTCCTGTAAACACACAGCAAAGTCCTGTGATAGAAGTGCGTGCAGCTGATATGTCTACAACTGAGTTCATACTTACAAAGCTAGTACTTGGTCCTTTTATTTTTAAGAAGAAAATGTACCTGAGTTGTTAAAACCAATGTCCTCTTATAGATAACGAGCCCGTAAGCTTTCTTGTGCAATCATAACCATCCAAAGAAGTCTTTTGGGAGACTGTCTGAATCTTTGGGGAGCGTAACAAGGGTATGAAAGGGACTTATGACAAGACTTATTCTCTCAAAGGAGCTTTGCTGCCTGAGATTTTCATCACCAAGGGATGTCCCCCTTTATGATTTCTGCCGCTTTGATTTTCAGTAAGCCATTCCCTGTAGAATTCATCAGAATGTAAATTTCCGTATCTCTTTCTCCTCCCAATCAGTGACATCCATTGAAAGGCCACCACTTCATCTTTCCATTTTACATTGTTAGCAGCTGTAGGGAGGATGAGGGCTCTTTGAAAATCACCCAAAAAGGAGGAGGAAAGACTAGAATTATTATCAAATGGTGCCTAATAATTATAGACTAGGAGAGTGTGATGGATACACTTGACTCCTAGCTGTACTTTGGTTCAGGCGAACTAAGAAGTGACAGGCCTCACGTCCTTGGGGTGAACTTGGAGCTCAAAAGCCCCTGGCTCATGTACAAGGGAGTGAAGGTGTCTTGAAAAGTATTTCAAAAGCTGATTTCAAAACTCAAAAATGCAAGATAGCTGAAGTACCGAACAAGATATCAGAGCTAAAGTAAAGACATCTATCTTGTCTGAGCTGTTGACTAGCAGCCAACTACTTCACCCTATAAATATTACCATCAAGATGGGCCCAGTTTGAGTACTCCCTGAATTGCAGCTGAACTGCACATTAGGTAACTCTCCCCTTTGAACAGGGATGTGTGTAAAGGTTTGAGGTCCCTCACTTGAGACTGACATCCTTCCTTACCCAAAGCAGAGAGATCCCTTACCTGCTAAAGAGCCTGCTGAATTAATAATATGAAAGGTTACTAATTTGTGTAGCTAGTGTAAATATTGTATGGATAATTCCATTAGATGTAAACTGTTGACCAAGTTTGGGACTAAGTTTGGAACCAGCCACCCCTAGACTCCAGAAGGAGTTTAGAAAGCAAGAGGGTCCACTTTGAACCTCATGTAGGGTCCTCCATGCTCTTTGCATCTCCAGTCTCTGTGTGAATCATTTTAAACTCAATTTTCCTTAGTATGTTTCTTCCAGGCAATAATTAATATGGTAAACCTTACTTTCAAACCTTACTTCAAACTTACTGAACCTTAGCAAACCTTTGTTAAATTGTGTTAAATTCCATCAAACTTATTGAGCTCTATCAAATTATTATTTTACCTCAATAAAACATATTGGTGCTTCTGTCTTTTGAGTGAGGTGCATTCCACTCATCCATGACGGACTTAGCCAAACAAGGACTTAGCACTAGGACAGTTTGTTTGTGTATTCTTTTTGGTTTATTTTCATAAAAATCTAATCAATGCACTATTTCTGCACTGGACCACATTTTTAGCACCTTTGTGGGAATAATAACTTACTATGAACTGATTTTGTTGAGACTTCTTGCAGGTCGTGCAAATGTTGTTCATTTTAAGTGGTCAGTGCAAATCACTGCAAAATTTTGTGTCGGGAACTAAAAACACCGCACTACTGTTCCCACCACCAATATGAATGTTAATACCTGATTTAACATCTGTTAGTGTGTTTATGTTTGCACCAGGAATGCACAGAGCACACGCCAAAAAGGGAACAACTGAAAACAAAACAAAAAAAGATCATCCTGGTGATTTTCCTGAGCAGATTGGGGCTTTTTAATTGATTTTCACCTGCTTGGCAGAGAAGTTTGTTAAATCTGTGGGATTGAGCAAAACATAATGTATTGCTATCATAAAAAAACATTGTAATTACAAATTGTGAAAGGTAAAAATTAAGAGGAAATTGCTTGCAAAACAGTTACATCTGTCTAAAATTTGCAAAACAAAGCGAACCAAAGACTGAATAGGGAAGCTGGGGCTTTCTTACATTTTACACTATGGGGGGAAAAAAAGAATCATGTGATAGGCTGTGTTTTCCTTGGAACCATAAAATAGCTAGAGTTGGAAAGGACCTTAAGATCATCTAGTTCTAATCCCCCTGCCGTGGACAGGGGTGCCCTCACACTAGACCATGTCACCCAAAGCTCTGTCCAACCTGGCCTTTGAACACTGCCAGGGATGGAGCATTGCTAAGAACCAGTCACAGTGCAGATTCCTAGGAATTTATGAAAGCTGAATCTAGCTCCCAGTGGATATGTAGTGATTTATGTTCTTAGGCAAGTGCAAAACTAAATTCTCGGGATTGTGTCCGTGTTGATTCTAAAATAAAATGAAGTGGCCATGAGGTGAGATATGCTGCATGTTCAGTTTGAATTCCTCTTCCATTTTGAGATGAGCAGATGTTTGTGTGGATGAGGCTCAAGGCCTTGTGCACACAACAAGCTGACAAGGTATCCCATCTTGTCTCTTCTGGGCGCTCTCAGTGGGAACAGGAGGAGAGGAAGCACTGCCTAGCAGTCAACTGTTGTGGTCTGTGGTTAGCACGAGGTGCATATCCTCAGCGGGGCTAGCTCAAGGGATGGCTGGTATGCCTCTCAAAGTTCTGACTGACAAGTAAGATGGGGACTACAGCAGCAAAGGGGAGGTTGCGAATATCACATCTCAGAAGATACCTCTTTTCCTTTCTTTTATTCCCAGACCTAGTATCCTTCCTTGTTTATCATTCTTTCCTCAATATGTTTCCACAGAAACCCAGAAAGGACTATTAGGGTAGGGAATACCACAACTGCTGTTTTGATGTTTTAAAGACTGAAAATCTAGCAGCTGTGTAAGATTGCTGTGAGTTTGCGGGCATTAAAACCTGTCCATTTTCTAATGGAGTTTACTACCATCGTGTATCATGAGATATGTGGAGTATCCACCTCCATCTGTCATCTCTTTGACCTACTTGTTGCAGCATCTTCCCTTTCTATCCCTCTGTCAAATAAAACTTAAGTGATCATTATGGTTTTGAACAAGTGCATATTCCTACATTGATTCTTTGTAGTATATGTATGTGTATACATACATGAAACGAGATATTTATTTCTGAGGGTGTGTAAAATACATTTGTTCATGCTTATTAAAAGATAAGTGCTCTTTTCAAGCTCTGCTGTCTCATGTGGGGAAACAATGACAATGTTTTGACAACATGATGACATCCACCATTATTTCAGGGAGGTCGGGCAGCGAGCGCTGTGCTGCCCTTTAGTGCAAGTGAGTTGCAGGTCTTGCCCTCGAACTCTGGTGCAACCTGCTAATGCTTGATTTTGCAGAGATGATCAGAGAAGAGCCTGCAGTGACAACAGACATTTGAAAAAGCAATGTCAAAGTTTTCTTGAGACAAGCTGCAATTTTAGTACTAAGTTGTTGATACTGTTTAATGTTTTGAATTAGTAAAGTGTTTCAGGGAAAGTAGTAGGAGTATTTTTTTGTTACCTTTAAAAGGAATTGCCTCAGAAGGGGTCAACTTGAGAAAGAGAACACAATGGGAAGTGTTTCCAGTGGGGAGCCTTTGATGAACGTTAAATCATTTATCTTTTTCAGAGAAAGCCCCTCAATGCTATTCAAGCTTAGCATAAAAAAACAAATCTTAAGCTTCTAATCCATGGAGGTTAGTTTAACTATGAGGCATGAGAAAGTGAATGAATTGTGAAACTTCAAGTTTCATGCAAATTTTCACAAAACCCTTGTAAATTGGGCCTACAAGTTTGAGTGCCTTAATTCTTTTCTTTGTTAACCTAGAATGCAATAGCTAGCTAGCAAATTGGTCTTCCAATTGGATTCTATTACACATACTTACAGAAAGGAATAGAAGCAGAGGTAGGAAGGTGTACATTTCCCAAATTAACAAGAGCCTAGAATGAGGGGGAAGGCTCCTAGCCATGAGTCACAAACCAGGCATATAATTTATGCCTTGGAATGCTCGGGAAATGCTTCATTTCCTTAATGGTGGCAAAATTAGGATTCAACATGCTATTCAAAAGCAGGATGTACAGAGTTATCCTTTAAGAAAAAAGTCAATTATCCAGAATACGAAGGTAGAAATTGTCCCAACTCTGGAAGTAGAAAAGAGCAACCACCAATTATGACTGGATGTTGTGTTTATCTTGCTGGTATCCCAGCTTGTCAAGGATACTCTGCTTCTCATGAGAACCCTGCGTATGTTGAGTAAATGAAATAAAACCATTAATGTTTTGCTTTATAGCTTAAATGCAGGTAGTACGCTCACTACACACCCCAGCTCGTTCAAGTGGCGTTGCACAGCTCTGTTCTTAGTAGTGTGTGTTCTAGTTTTGTTTAAGCGTAAGCCAGATTACTGCTCACATTCACTATGTGTTTTTTGCTTTTGCAGTCTAGTCCAAAGGCCATTGAAGAGAGCAATAATCCTTCAATTGACTTCAGTAACTATTGGATATGAGCTTTAGTGCACTTAAAGTATGCTAAGGATGTTTAAATTAATTTAATCTCTGTGCTTTTCAGGAGGTTTATTTTTTATTAATGCTCCCAGTAAATGACTACAAATAATAATACTTTATGCTGTGGTTTTTATCTGCAGAATGCGAACATTCTGCATAAAACAGAGTTAGTGTCAGGCAAGACTGTGTTTATCATTGTGACATGTAAAAGAAAATAGGTTGAATCAGATACCTCCAACACATAAATGATTGAAAACCTCTACATGCAAATTAACATATTGATTCCTTCAGTCAGGATCTAGACAAGAGTCATTTAATGTGCTGTGATGTTGAAGTGTTCTAGTGATGATATGTTGTCAGTACTTTCTTTTTTTCCTTTTAATAAAAAAAATCAAACTTTTGCTTTCTGGAAAGTTAGCTAAATGCACCCTGCCTGTGTAGCTGAAGCAGAGGTGAAGGCTGGTGGTCAGGCTTTTTTTGATACTTGACTGTTTCCCCTGTGCTATCCCATAAGGAGTTAAAGCGTTTGGGGAAGGAGGAAGAGAACAAGTATGTAAGTGTTTAGACTTCGCATCATAATTCCTGCTGGGCCTTTAAGCACAATGGAATCTCCTTGTTTTAAATTTGGGGGTTGAACAGAGAGAGCCTGGTTTTGGCTGCTGCCCAAACAGCTCATTGTGCAACTCAGTTGAAGGAGACTGCTCATATACAAAGAGCTTATTCTTAGCTTAGCTAGAATATAATTTTTGCCACCAAAATGACCAACCTAGGGACTTATTTAGTGAATAAAAGTGATCCATGGTTCTCCGCAACCTGGATTATTAACTGTGTCAGTTAGGAGCCCTGGCAAAATGTATAGAGATGAGAACAGTGAAGAGTTAATTTTTAAATCACTGCCTCAGTGCAGTGGTAATATGTGTTAGAATCCCTGAGAATGAGCAAAAGGAAATTTGCATTTATTATCTTCTTCTTAAAATTTTTTGATGGCCTATGCAGTACTAAGGAAAAAAAAGTCTTTCTGCAATATTCTTCCCATCTCCTGACTAGTTCAGCAGTGGGTAATATAAGCAGATATTTCAGGAGAAATCCATACATGGATTTTTTTCATTGCTCAAACTTCTGCTTAATACTTGAGGAAAATGGGATCAGTGGCACATAGGATCCCTCATCGAAGAATGAAGTGTGACACTCTAACCAAGCACAAGCTCATAGTGCTTCTTTTCCCCATCTTTAAGGCCTGGTGTTAGGGCATCTTTGGACCGTGGCACTGTTTGCTGCATAGAGTGAAAAAAAAAAAACCCAAACATAAGTGAAAGCATAATTGGTTGTATCCTGTGGTATCTCACATACACTACAGCTTTGTCATTTAATTCCAGACCGTAGAAGTTAACCATCTGCTTGAACAGGAACTATAGTTTTGCTTTGATTTTATCCTCTGAGTCTTATAAAGTAATAAGCATGGGGAATAAGATGTTTTGGTTCTCTGCTGGTCATTTTAATGGAACATAAAGGTCAGTAAGAGGTTTGGTACTTTGGGTCTCTCTGGGGTGAGTTAGAACAGGAAGAGAGAGGAAATTAGCTGCATGTTAATTATAGCTTCAAGCTTATTTGTCCAGCTTTTCAGAAATGAAAGAGAGGAAAAAAATAGGAAAAAAAAAACAACCCAGTTGATGCTCCAAAGGTCTGATAGCAGTGAAACACAGATGAGTCAGTGTTTACTTATTACTGGAATTCAGACAAACGTGGGACTCACAAAGACAACCAGCCTGCAGACAACGGAAGAATCCCGGTACTTCAGTGTGTAGCAATCGTGTCTATTTATGTTCTGTAAGAAAATATTTTTGAATGGTCTTTTACTTGAAGTTACTGTAGCATTCGAGTGTGTAGAAATGTTTTCTTTTGTAGGTTGAGATGCTAGATACCTCAGGTCAATATGAACCCTCTATGGAAAAGTAATTGGAGTTACACTGAAGTGAAGAGATTATGTGTTTATTGCAGACTACCCAGGTTCTATTTCTGGGCTGTGGTTCAAGGGGCTGATAGAGCAATAACATACTTAAACTGCGTGATTGCAATTCAAATGCTCAGTAGCCAGTAATTGCACGTGAATGTTTTGCATGATATGAAATGTACAAGCCCAACATCTCTGACATAAAACTAGCTTATTTTGCTCCTAACATCCGTAACTGATGCAATTTAAACACTTCTCTGAGAGCACATTTAAGAAAATGGGAAGCAGTATACAAGTGTTACTCATGCAAGCCTGTTTCAAGAGATTCTTTCAACACAGTTATTGATAGGCTTTTCTTACATAACGTATGCAAAACGTAATTGAAATTAAATTAAATGTCAGCATGACACCATTAAAGAGCTAACATCTGCTGTCTTCTAAGACAACTATTCTGAGCAGCAGCTTGTAATCAGGAATGTACTCACTCTTTTCCTTCATTTATTTTCTTGATATTTTAGACAAATAAAGGTGATGCCCTTGCAAACCGTGTCCAGAACACACTGGGAAATTATGATGAGATGAAGGACCTGTTAACCAACCATTCCAACCAGAGCCACCTTGTAGGAATCCCAAAGAATTCTGTCCCACAGACGCCCATTGACAAAAATGAACAGACCTTTTTCCCAGAACCAAGGAACAGGATGATCCCATCTCATCAGATCAGTGGCCACTCATCGACATCAATGCCTCCACCTTCTTCATTGTCATCTAATTCTGCTTTGTTACACAGTCACCAGAGCAGCAGAAAGTCGAGGACAGACTGGTCACGTGGTGGTCACAACTCTAATGGGGCCCAGCCAAGCCAATCTAGTAGTCAGCAGAGTCGGACAAAGCATAGCTCCTCTCATGACCAGCCACAGGGCAGGTATGAAGATCTCTATAATTGTCAGAGTGAGCAGCATAAAAGTGGAGGGACTGAGGAAGCAAATTCTATGGCAGCATCTTCACATTCGAGGAGGCACACTCATTCCAAGTCAGCACCTGGAGAGCATACTTACAAAGAAAACAGCCATTCAAAGTCGCCTGCAGAGCTTGAGTTTGTAGGTCATGGTCCTGGATCTCCACTTCCTTCCACTTCGTTGTTATCTGCAAACAACAGTCTTTCATCTCAGAATTTCCCACCAGGACTTCACTGCAAGAACAGCATGGTCCAGCAAAAGCCTACAGCCTATGTCAGGCCTATGGACGGTCAGGACCAGGTACCCAATGACTCACCTGAACTGAAACCTCCAATTGAAATTGAGAGTGGATATGGAAATCAGTCCTTTGGAACACTGCTGGAGGGAAAAGTGAATGCACCTAGTTCGAAGAACAAAGTACCAAAGCTCACCATTCCTCCTGTTAATGAAGTAAGTGGTTTAAAATATCTTCTCTCTAGTACTGCTTGAGTATTTCATGCACTGGATATTTTTCACTAGAAATACACAGGTCCGTTTCCTGGAATTACAGTCTAAAACATTCCTTTTTCTCTAGAATGTGCATGACTACTGTTGGCAAAGTTTGTGATAATCCCAGTAGCAATATTTAATGAAGTTTTAAAAGCACAGTATGGAATACTGACATTGTTCTTTTCTGATTAATATTAAAAGGCTATATCTGTTTTGGTGTAATATATTTATACCAGCTTGAATTTGGGACTGAGAACTCTAATATCTCAGCTTATCTGCAGTTTTCACTCTTGCATTTTTAGCTACGAGCTAGTTTGATAGAAAGATTGCTGTGCTGAACTCTAAGGAAAAGTGGCAGTGTTCAAATTTAGTGGTACTAAATAGTTCTACCATCAAGGAGTTTATTTCCAGAGTTTGCTAAGTTCTGATTGGTTTTAATCGAATTAATGTGGCTCTAGTTCTGAGTAATGCTTATGAAATTGTGTCCCATTAAAGTTTTTATGCATTCTGAAGAGCTCTTAATTTTGGGATTCCCTCCCAGTCTCTGCTACCAACAGTTTAAGCTGTTGAATTTTGTATTGCTGGTCAGTACAGCAGTCCTGTGAGGAACATTTTAGTTGGTTCACGTTCATGTCCGTTCCAAGCACAGATGTCTAGTATGGATACCAACTGACCTGTTTACACTCTATACTTTTTCTCTTATTCTGAGTTTTTCTAAAGCAGTAACCTTTGCAAGGTAGGTTTATAACATACGTATGAGCAGAACTGCAATATGGGTTTTTCATAGCTTTCTCTTTCCCCCAGATATTTCCCTCCTTGGTAATATTTTTATACCAGGAATGAAGAGCAATGCATTCCTAAACCAGTTTATTGCAAAAGGTCAGCTTTTTCTATTGGAATAATTGTTTCAAGCCAATAATTTGTTTGACTATTTAAAAACTTTATGTTATTTATTAACATTCCAGGCAGCAACAAAGACTGATGTGTTTTGCAGTAGAGCTTGGAATAATTTTCTGGGAACTGCATCTGAAAACAGTAAAAGGCCTATTTATATCAAGTGGAAGCTGAGGGTTGCTTGCAGATGGTGTTTTATTAGAAAATGTATTTGTTAATAAACGTAGCTTTGTACAAGATTACTTTACAGATGTTTCTGTTTATTTTTACCTTAGGTTAAAAATCTGCTGATGTAGATGGCTTCATAGTCTGTTGCGATTTGTCGCTAGCATTGTTTGGCAAGTAAATAATTGCATGCAAAGGAAATAATGATGTTGTAAAAGCAAATACATTTTTTCACTCTTGCCATCTATTAGCACTGTGAGTCAATAGAGGCACTTTAAAGTGCAGCATCAATAAGAAGTATTTTTGGACATGGAACATACCTTTTGCAACTTGTATCAGCTATTAAGAATGCATTTTTGTTTTCCTTTAGTTTTTAGAGTGAATGAAATACTGGGACTGTTGAAATCAATTCACTTGTTAGCAATGGTTTTTTGAGTACATGACTTTGCCCACAGTCTTTTTGTATAACTCTAAGAAACTCTGATGTGAACTGTTGTTTTTGGAAAGATTCCTAGTCATACAGATGAAAAATTGCATTAGGATCTTGTTGCTATAATTGCTTTAGTTTATAGCATGTACAGTGAAAAGTATAGGTATATAATTAATTCATTTTTGTTCAGATAAATGGTAAATTCTAGGCCCTTTAGAAATGAACGCAGATAATAATTTTAAAACAGTTTGCATTTTATGAGTGAACAATAATTTGAAGGGGGAAAGAAAACCTAAAGCTGTGTTAAGGTGATGAATAACTTTTCTTCCCAATACAGGCCATCTGACAATAGCCAGACTGATGGATCTTTTACAGGCAAATCTCCTCCTGAGTTTGGAGGGTTAGATTTTTTTTTCACCCATGTCAGAACTGTGAACTTTGGCCCTATGTGTTTTTCCACAGATGTGTATCCTGAATTTGATTTACCCTGTGTTCAGCAATAAAACTCCTTCCAATCCAACATTATAGATAACTGGTTTAGTTTAAGCTTAATCAGAACTGACAGTGCACACCTGTGAAACCCATAACATTTTCAGAATGACTGCAGTGAGTGGCTCTGTTGTAATCTTTATACAATTGATGTGGAGGCTTATGATCCTTTGGTGGTGCTTATCAATTTATGAACCTTCCCTAGCCACCTCGCACCGTAGTGATCTGCTTAAAACGATTTTGCTCCTGCTCCCCGAGTTTCCATCCTAACACTGTTCCAGGTGATGGTGGTAATCTTCAAACTAGCAGTAGGAAAGTTACTTTTTGGGGGGCATTTCTCCATAATTTGTTTTGTAGGTCTCCTTTGTCCTTGTATTGCTGAGTGTACATATAGAGACATGTACAGAGTGCACATATAGAGATTTGCACACCAAATGTTTTTCTCTCAGAATCTTATATGCTCTTAAGATGAGGAATTCTGTGAAGAAATAAAATTCCTAAGTAAAGATCCTGCAGTAATAGCATCTATTAGGATGGGCAAAGTTGAAAAAGACAGGTTTTGCTATCTTAAGGAGAAGGAGGGGGATAAGTGACCAAATATTTGAACAAGCAGATTTAAAAGACGAGTTCAGGCTGATGTGGAAATATCGTCTCATTTATCATGGCTTAATGGAAGAGGATGTTGAGTGCCCTGGAAACATTTTGCCATGTGTAAGGAAGTGATCAATTTCATAACATAATTTGTGTCACTTGAGGTGTTGCTCTAAGAATCTTTGCTTGTTCCCTGGGCCCAGTTCTGCCCTCAGAGATGCCCATCCATCTTTCGGCTCCTCTGAAACAGACAACATTGTTAATGCCTTGCTGCTGGCATGTTTCTACTGTGCAATGGATTGTGGTTTAGTGATTTCTGAGTTTGTAGAGATTCATGGCAAGTTCACACAGACTTACCAGGCTGGGTCAGGACGTGTTAGCAGCACTTACACACCCATGGGTTCATTCTTGCCTCTGAGTGGATGATGTTGTGTGATTTCCAGATCTTGGCTCACCCCCGCGAAGCTAGTTCAGACCCGGCTGCACCATGTGTGGCCATTCCTGGTAGAGTAATAGAAACAGCAGAGCCTCTGTAAACTTTCAGTTGTGACCTGTAAGAATTTCTTTTTGATTTTGTTATCCTTCTGATTTCTCCTTTGTTTTACTTATCAGTAGTTGTTTCTAAGGGTAAAGGCAAACAAT
The DNA here is from genome assembly GCA_032466535.1 of Forpus xanthops. Taxonomy (NCBI): domain Eukaryota; kingdom Metazoa; phylum Chordata; class Aves; order Psittaciformes; family Psittacidae; genus Forpus; species Forpus xanthops. The sequence continues at coordinate 43,278 of JASSUY010030688.1, read as the reverse complement.
TTAATGGTTTGGGACCTTGAGCAAAACCCAGTAACCACTAGCACCCAGGCTTGGCTGCCTCAGAGAGTCAGAAATTGTGAAGCAGACCTTTCAGAACTGGGAAGCCATTAGGCCATTGTGTGACTTCAGGGGGATATACAGAAATGCACCAGATACTATGACACAGAATTAATAAGAACAGCCCTTGAGCTAGAACTGAATAGAAAATTGATAGAAAGCCTCCAGCTGTAAACATTATTTCCTGTTTCTTTCTTATTAACTCTCATCTCTTTTGCCTATATTTGCATATGCACTTTAATATATATATCTATATATGGATATATAAGTTTTGAGCTTATATTTAACATTTGGAAAATTGTGGTAATCCTGGGACATTGCAAGGAGCTTTTGTGTTATGTAGAATGCCACCTACTTAAATTGCGTGATGGCATGATGGCAGGTGATTGTTACTTACCACTCAAAGAGAACTGCTTAGTTAAATCCTATGCATTTATTCAGAAAAGTAGAGGTTAGAGACCACAATAACAGCTGATCCTCTCTCTGCTGCATTAAAATCCAGAATCTTGATACGTGTATGTATATTTCAACCTCTAGGAATCAGATGCTTACAAATTATTTCAAATCTATTAACTCAATAGGAAACAGCTGAAAGAAAGCCTGTATTTTTCAGATTGGGCTTAAGCGCAAATCACTGATGGTACTGAATAAAGCAAAGCATTTTAAGGTCTGCAGGGTCATCAGAAGAGCGTTCCTGGAAAGTCTTATGCACGGTTATCCAGAACAGTGCATGGATTTCATGTTTCGGGACGGGAAATAAAGGGCAATTAAGATGATGCTTGATTCTCAAGGCAGAATTTTTAAATCTCGCAGCACAGTTGGCCTCACGTTCCTACAAAGTAGCAAATGCTGGTGCACCGAAATTTCCCCAAAATACAAAGCTAGGAACAAATCCAAAAGGCCTACAACATCTATGTCACCACCCACTTAAGTAATAAAAAACAGAGGACTTCTATATTCACTTTACTTCTAGGAAAATATTTTGACGGGTTCAGTATTCAGTGAAGTGATAAGCTTCTGTTACGTGTTTCAAATCATTCTGTTACTGCTGCATGTATTGATTAGCTTAGTACTTTCTGAGCTAGCTATAAAAAAGGCTGCTCTCTTTCTGCATTAAAGAGCAAGAAAAATTGACAGGTAGATAACCATATTGACTGAGCCTAAATAGTAAATGCAAGAGGCTTATATATGACTTATAAAACCCTATAGGAACCAAAGCTAAATTAGTTATCTTTTTTTTTTTTTTAATTGAAGAGAAAGTAGATGTCTTTAATTAACTACCCCCCACACCTTTTTTGATATATGTGCTACTTTAGTTGCCAGCTATAGCGCATTACCATAGTTGAGGGTAAATCACTTTTTTCAAATGCAAGCTTTAGCTGTCTCCCAGGCTGAGCTCTGAAGAAGAATGGACTGAATCCCGCATTAAGCTGAAATCCCTTTGCTTGGTTCATATTTCAAAAGTCTGAGGCCAAAAACAAACCCAAAGAGCAGTATTTCTTACAGTATTACAGGTTACAGCCATATGTTTTTCATTTGTAAATACTGTGAGAAGTAATGTTCTTGTGATACTTCTAAATGAAGACCATATGACACCACTCGACTGAAGACCTCTTATTGTGGCCTTTTGAAGGCTACTGTCCGGCTGCTTGGACAATTGCTAGCAAAGCTATTTTTCAGGGATGGCAAGAGGACAGCTTGCCTATTTTAAATCAAACATAAATAAGCATATTTAGGGCCTGGTTTTGAATTACTGTGACCAATGGGAACTTTGCATATCACATCAGACTGCAGAACAGTGCACTTTATGTGACTTGAATAGGTACGGTAAAAAGAACTGACCACATATATTTGGTTTGGGGAAGGAAGGACTAGGTAGCTTCTTTCTCATTGTGCACTTGTTAGTAGTTTCATGAGTTTGTTTTCTTAAGTTACTTCTAAGCTTTTCTTGTTGGGAGGAAATAAAAAATCTTTCAGTGAACCTCTATTTGTACCTATATGCCTATATATTCTCAGAATAACTCTATTTGTGAAGAGTCAGTCTCAGTGTGTGTTGAAAAGTTTTTGTTTCATTTTGTTTAAAGAAAACCCACAAGACTTTTTGAAAGCCCCCAGTGCCAAAGGAACTGCTTGTAAGTGGCTTGTTACTGGTCCAAGTTAATTGTAAGAAATACAGTTATTCAAATGGTGTCATAGGAAATGTCACAACGTAAAATGACCTCAAAGGCTTTGGGGAGAGGAGTAGAATTTGTTTTCGTAGCACAAAGATGTGGAGGCATCATTTAACATCTGAAGGGTGGTCTGTTGGGTGTATTCATAACTCTGCCAGTAGATTTGGTGTGTGACTGTAGGACACTTACTTTGGTACTTATAGCCAGTCTAATTTGTAGAGGTTTTTTAACCAAGCAGCAGGCAGAAATCTTTATCAATCCTGTTTCCAATTTTGATGAGTGGTCCTTAGTGCTATGGACCATATGACTAGGAAAGGGGGTTATAATATTTACTTTTCACCCTTAGAGGAATATTTTTTAGCTATATAATGGAAAAGCATTATTATGGCTGCTTTTCCATAACTAAAACTGGATCGTTTCTGCTTCCTCCTATTAATTTAAGGAAAACATCACAGGCATATGAAAACAGTGTTAAGTGTTGTGGTATCTTCACATTGACTGGTAATGTACTTTTTGAATAATATTTTTAGTTGGTAATTTTGTTTCCATCCGTCTGGCATACAAACACATAAGGAAGGATGCTCTCAGATCTTGATAGTCTGCTTAGTTGTCAGCTAACAAGGATGTTCTTCTAGGACCAGTCTGGCAGGTGTAACCAAGCTGGAGCCTTTGCTCTCTTCGTTGATACTTTTCTGGAAGATGACCTGCTTTAATAAATATATTCTCTGTGAACTATAAAACAAAGAATGCTCATGTAAGGAAAGATGAGGAAATACCATTTGCGGGTATTTGAATTTTTTATGATGTGTGTTTTCACTCTGGGCTGTGCTCAGCCCTTGAGGGAAGAGCCTGCATGCTTCTTACTGAGAACAGGATTGGCAAGTATCAGGATTTGGCTTTCTTTGCTGGAATGAATGGCCATTTGTAAACTTTCCCATCAGCTATGTTAAATACTGCTTTATCTGATGCAGATCTTCAAAGTAACACACAGCTAGTTTGAAAGAACCTACTTACAGCTCTTTCCTGTCATAACTTCTGGGTACTTTTCTACAACTTATTCTTTCTTTTCTCTGTAGAGAGCAGAGGAATTAAGTTTTTAAATAGTCTGAAAACATAGAAGTCACTTTTTTTTTTCAAGACACTAATGCACATACTTCTGCTTAGGCAAGGGCAGCTGCTGTGATTCACGACTGAGACTGAACCTGAGGCTTCTCAGGAGAGCCTCTGGTTCTTCAACAGGATTGGGGACTCTTGCTGTAGCTGTAATTGACTTTCTCCTATGGCCACTCATTTAGTGAATAGCATGAAAACATTACATCCAACACATACCTGTTAAGTGCATAAAAAGGGGCATAAAGAAAATGCTTGACAATCAGTGGGTGTAAATGTAGACTCGGAGAAGTTCCAATCCTAATTACAATGGTAGTCAGGTAGAAAATTGGACTTTATGTGGTAGGCATAGATTGCTAAGATACAGCTGTAATGCTCTCTTGCTAATGCCAGGAATCTGGGCAGCTGAATGGTGCAGAAAGTGTGATTAGGTATTGTAGAGGCAACAGGAAGCCAAATACAACCCACTGTTCAGCATGCTGTGCTAGGAGTTGAAACTGAACTATGGCTAGTGAAAGGTAAAAGAGGAGGGACAGTACCATACACTGTTAAGCTGACTTAAGAATTACAAAGAGCATTGCAACAAATAAGATGAAGCCTAGGGAAACAAGTAAGAGAAAGCCGAAGTAAGATAAAGCCTAACATAGAAATAATAAGAAAAAATCACTTATGCAGCAGAGGTGTGGTGGTCATGAAGGAGATGTAGGTGTGATCTGAACATGCAGTGAACCTTTCCTTCAGCTTTCAGTAGGAGCATGTTAATCGTGAAGCAGAAAATGGACAGTGGAAGTGAAAACAAGGAAACTGGACTCACTATAGGGGAAAGAAGAACTACAGCACCCAGGTATGGTCGGCTTTCTGGTGGGAATTGAAAGAGCAGAAGTGCTTAACTGCTCTTAAACTGATCAGACTCCATCTTGTGAAAATCTGTATGCGATATACAAGCAATTAACCTGTGATCCAGAAGGCAGCCTCCTACTGCTCTATGCTTTTCAGTTTTTACATGTGTAAGACACTAACTTGCATGCATACCTGTGGGTATTCTGTATGCTTAGTTCTTTGACATGCAGAGTAATACTCAGGTTTTAAGCCGTTAGAGCAATACTGTATGAATTGTATTTATAACATACCTTCAAAGTGTGAAAATCAGAGGAGGGTCTTCTATGAGCATTTCCAGCTTCATGGCCAGAGCCACCTCACTATAAACTGGCAGTCACAGATTCACGTATGGAAAAGCATTTAGGATCTGCAAGTGAAAACATCATATGGGAATACTTTAATAAAAAAAAGAGTGAAAGAAAGTTGAACGTACAACTTGGCAACTCGCCACGAACTGCAGATATAGGTTAAAGTTATTTAGTTGGCAGGCGATTGCTAGTGTATTAGCAATGCTGGAAAAAAAAAGATCTAATTTCTGTATTTTGGCTTGTGCAGTAAAGAAATTCCTCCCACATAAATATGTTCATTTCACCTTCTGGGAAGTAAAGAAAGGAAACCATAGCTGCAGTCTGTTATTTAATCTTCCTGAAATTAGCATTTGGTGCTCAGGAAGATTGAAAGATTTAATGCCAATGCCTTCCTCAAAAGAAAGAAATGACACACCACATATGTTTTAGCACTGGTTAGACTGTTAAATGGAATTAATCAAAATCCACGTTAAAATATTTCCATGTGTTAATTAGCAACGGTTTGGAACTTTAAAATACATATTGGCTTGGGAATAAATTAATGAAGAAGTATCAGATTGAGTTTGTGGGCTTTTAATTGCAACATAATATACTGTGTGTTTTAGAAAGGTAGATGTAAATATACTCCTATGAAATGCAATGGCAGCACACACTTAAAACTGTGTAATAAACCAACCTAAACCAGGCTTTCATTATGGCAGAGGGAGTGATACCATTTTCCATTTTAAAAGAAGCATTAAATCATCTAATAAGGCGAGAGAAAAACAGCTTTAAAATGCTGAGAGTTTCATCTCGGGCCAAAGGAAGTTTTAAAATTTCTCCTTTGAAAATCATGATGATGTAGCAAGTACCAACACCAGGTCTCCCATTGCGAGTAGAAGAATTCGCTTTTGCCTTTCTCTTCCTGCTGGGTCACTGCAAAGTTTGTTTCCCACTCTCTCATGCTGAGATTTGAGCACAGCAGAACAGCATAAATTTAGTTAAGTATGTAAATGAGCAACTGAACTCTTAAATTAAAGCACAAGAGGGGAGGTAGAGATATCTGCGTTAACATTGTAGATACCTAACTTCTAGCTGAGGATAGAGGCCACAGTTGGCCCAAGAGCAGGAAGGACCTATTTCTTTTCCTAGGGAGGGAATGGCCACTCTTTTTCAAGACAAAATAATATGTAGAAACTGCCTCCAAGAGGTTTCCTGAAGTTGCACCCCGCGGTTGATCTGCCGCATTCACACTGATGGGGATGATTTTGTGTACGTACAGCACAGGCAGTTTAAGAAGGTAGGTGTTTTGACTTTTTCTGTGGTTGCTGCTCAAGTAGCTGTTTGCAGTACAACACTGAGCATAAAAAAAAGGTTTAGGGAGCAGAGGGAGGAAGAGGCAAGGTAAGTACAGGTTCAGTCACTTTCCAGGCTAATGAGCCTATTTCTGCTTGAATTCTCAAAGATTGCTGAGAGGAGTCAGTGATCATAGGTGTAAGCCTCAATCCCCATTAATACTACCAATTAATGCTGCCAGTCTAAACATATTTCAGTTAATACATGCTGCTTTCCCTTGCATGCTTCCTCAGAATAATTACCCATTGTTATATCCCCCAGATGTGTAAACTTGTTGGGTTATATTTCACTGAGCCACAAGCTGTGACACTTAAATCCACAAGACAAGCTGGCAGTTACTTCTGCTGTTTGTAAATATCCAGGCACCCATTTACAGTTCCCAGTATTTTAAATATAAATGGTGAAATAATTCTTTCTTAAATACTTTAAAACACTGACATGTACCCTTCGCAAACTTGGGAAACTGTAGAGATCCTCAGGTCACCTGTTGGGAGTCAGGAGTTGGATTTTATTACTCAGAGCTCATTCTAAATGAAGGCTTCATGTCCTCATCAGTAGCCTGTCTGTGGCGTTTAATCCTTTTTAATGCCAAGAAACCCTAACTTCCATGTCCTCAGAAACTAACAGCATCTCAAAAAATACACAACTTCTACTAGCACATGACACTTGAATATGTTTGATTTTGAACCCCTCTTTGTATCCAGGAGTAGCTTTCATAGGCAGCTTTCTTGTGAAGTAAAACTTCACAGTATGTTTTGCTTTGGGAAGAAGGAGAGATTGTAACAACTTTTCTTCCCACCAACACATGCAGTTAACACATTGACATGAAATGTGGCACGTATTTAGCTAAGGAAATATTAAAAAGACTAATTTTTATTCAAAGAAATTATCTTGGCAACCACATAATTTGCTGTGCAATAACGATGATTACAGAGCTCACCAAACATGTTTTCATGGCGAGGACTACGCGCTGTGTTGTCATGGATCACAAATGGTTTGCAGATCCAAGTTTGGAAATCAAGGATATAGTGCTTCACCAGTATTTCTGAAAGCAAAATTTACCATTGAAGTTTCCTAAAGTCTGTAGAGTCACAAAAAGCCAGTGAGAGGATATGTACTGTCTGTACCAATGGGTGACATTTTTTCATTGTCACGGACTTGTTCTTCCATCACCAGGTAGAAGATGATTGCAAAGTGGAATGGTGGTGGGGCTGTGCTCAGAAAGCTTCTGCATGCCAATACAAAGAAATACATTTAGATTTGTACTTACAACTGCTGTTGCTTTTTCCCTTCCATGTAATGATAAACCGGTTCTTGCCAGTTCCTTAAAGCATAAAATACCTGATTTGCTGTACTCCACATAAATAAAATTAGCCAGAGTTAGGAGCAGACCCTTCTCTAAGGGCTATGGAGGTGATTGTAAAATAGAGCCAGGTTAGACCTGTCTTACCCTTTGATATTGGCATTGCTGTGCAAGTAACCCCACTAATTGCACGTGAGGACTGAGGCTTCCTGATTTTTAATAGAAGCAGCAAAATTGGGCCATAAATGATCAGTCTGAATAAAACTTGTTTAGGACTGGCAGCAGGAGTAGGATGTAGCAGATACAGAGAATTATTGCTCTTCAGAGGAGAAGAAAAATTAAAACTTGCAAATGCTGTTTTGGTAAACACTTTTTATTAAAATGGAACTGCACCTGCGTTTCATCAAGAAAATTGTTTGCTACAGTTTTTAATATACTTTGATATATTGAAGATATTTGATTTATTTCAATAATAATGTTTTTTTTTCTGCTTTTATGAGTGTTCTGCATACTTTTAAGTCCCTACTCCCAGTATCAGATCTTGTGAGAAATGGCCTGTTTACTTATAATTCTCATCCCACAGAATCAGCTATAATATGCATGTAATATATTATAATATTATATTATTATAATTAGAATATAATAAGACTTCAGATGAGCAACCATATTTCAGATGTTTAGCTAAATCAGGAATATCATATTAGTGTTGACTTTGCTTGGCTTCAAGAGCCAGGTGCTAGAAAGAAAAGAGTGCATTTCTGTTAGCATTTTAGTTTATCTTTGGAGCACACTTTGGAAACAAATCTGATCTTCCCCAGTTGCTTTGTGGTTCACTAGGGAGTGGTCTCAGGGTAAGACAACTGAATTTCTTTAGGTTGAAAGCAAAACAAAAGAAGCTCTGCAGGGATGCCTGTAATGCGCTCCAGATGTTCTCTAGAGCTCAGGAGAAGTCAGACTAGTGCCATGCAGAGCCTTCTCTTGCCTCCTCCCCCCCAAGACACGTACAGACTGTGTTCACTGTCTGCTTGGCACTAACCCTTTCTCACAGATCAGCCCCTGTTGTGTTGTGCTTCTTACTAATGTAGATACAGCTTAATTCTCTGGCACTAGCATAGGTATCGGTGACCTGGGATAAGATTAGCAGTCACAGTGTTTCAGGAAGGGTGATTGACTTCTGTAGCTTGCCTACAAGAATACCTTAAGCACCTATATGAGGAGGCAGCAAGAATAGAGAAGACTGCCTTCCCCTCACCACCAGCTGCATCTCCACAGGGACAACCTGAGTGTAGCTCTGAGAAAGGAGAACTTCTGCTAGTGATACAGGCAACTTCCATAACTAAGCACATAAAAAAGGGAGTGGATTTTTACAGCCAAGTGTGGGAGATTTTCCATAACAAATCTTGCATGTGGTTTCAGAAGTGGGAGCCCAGAACAATTCGCCATGTCCTTGGCTCCTCCAGTCATTTTGGTTTCTAGGGTGAGACACATGTCAGGTCACTGGAGGACAGAAGGGAACAGAGAGAGGGATTTCCCCTTTCATGAGCCACAATAAATATGTTTGTTCAAGAACAAATAGCTGGAAAAAGAAGACATGCAGCTTTGATGCTGAAGAAAAGGCTATTTGTGTCAAATACATAGAAAATACTGTTCACAGCTGAGCCATTGTGAGGGTAGTCCTTAAACAAGGACAACTTGGGATCCTGACTATGTAAAGGCCCTGTATATAATCTTTTTTCCTATCAACTAATATAGGGTACTGCATGGTGAGTAAAGACATGATTGCAGTGAGCTGGGTTTTAAACTATTTTCGTATAGTGCTGTACTGCAAGCTGCCTTGGACTTAGGTGCTGTCAGAAATCCTTATTGAGTGGGATTTCCAGGTTTAAAGTCAACAGCCAGGGGCAGAAAGAAGAGATGCTATCTCTGTGGCATGCCCTTAATAAAAAATTTGCTTGAACATAACTCCCTTATGATAGCAAACCTGTGTATAACGGCGAGAGTATTTACTTGGCACTCTCCAGGATTACCCATGGTATTTTGTTGTAATGGTGGGGGGGAGAGAGAGAGAAAGAAGTAGAGAGAGAGAGACAAAGCCTGTGGCACTGGAGCATAGTGGGGCTGCTTCCACGGCTGTCCCAGGCGTGGGGCTTGGCATAGAAAAACAAGTGGGTTTGTTTTCAGCAGTGGACTTGGAGCCCAGGCTGGAGGCACCTCTGCAAGTAAAAATGTGGCAGGTTGTATTGGCAAAACAGGAGATTTGATGAAGAGCAGCTGGAACTGAATGCATGAGCACCAATAGGAGGCTGTGGCGGAGGACATGGAGGAACCCCTACAATGTGCATTACCTGACTCCCAACTCATAGCCTCTGCCTGGGCTTCTCCAGAACCAGGCTGTTTCTTCTTTGCAGATCGCATCTCACTCCTCTTTCTGTGTACCTGTTTCTTCAAAGCACTGGCAGTAAAGCTGACTGCTGTGCTGTGTTTTGAGCTGGATCTTTTGTGGGCTTTGCAGATGATTGTTTTTCTGGCAGCGATATCATCGGTTTGTTTTCTGTGTGTGTGCGTATGCACAAATCCAGATGTAAAATTACAGATAGGCAGTACATAGACGGTCATATGACTGCTTAGAGCTACATCCACACTTGACATGCAGAGACAGAAAAGGCTTTCCCTGGTGCTGTGCTTTGGTTTCACAATAGAACACACATGACGGAAATGGAAAGGAATTAGGTATGTTGTTGTCTGCTCTCCTGTGACATAAAGCCACGTGGAGATCTTCGCTGCATCTGGTTTCTGATTTTGGCCCTGAATGGAGACAAATACCACAGGCCCTAACAATTGTTTCTGGTCCTCCCTCCAAAAGTGAGGCCCTAGGGAGCTGGTTTTCAGCTGAATGCTTTCTGTTCTCTTCAATGCTCAAGTTTTTTACTGGCACTTCTTGTTTGTCCCTTGTTGAATGGGATCGTACAATTACTTCTTAAATTCCTCTTTGTTCCCATAGCTACTTCCACACTTAGTCCCACTTAAAACGAAGCAAGATAAGCTTTGTCCACAGTGCTGGTGTCCCATGGCTCCCAGCACTTACTATGCCCCCTGCTATGGGGAAGGGTGTGGGTCTGCAGTGTGGGGTCAGAGGAGGGAAAGAGGAGAAGGGCTTGGCTTGTGACCTGCAGTGTAGGGAGCAGGGCTGTGTGCCTCAGGAGCTGGAGGACAGAGGAAGACACTGCAATCTCTAGGTAGAAGAGCAGAAAAGTGAAGGCATCAGTGCATGCTTTGGTGGACATGACAAAGATAAAGGCCTGAGAAGGGGAAAAGGGCAAGGGAAGAGCAAGACAGGAATTCACCTAAGGGCAGGGTGCTGGACTCTGGCTGCCTGGAGAAGGCAGCAGGAGTGCCCACCTGGACATGGAAAACCTAGAGGTTGTTCTCTTGCCTGACTCTCACTTGTCTTAACCTGTTCCTGTTACTTGTCTGCACCATTTGCAGGGGTTAGCAGTGACCACAATGATGTGGTTTTAGATCAGATCATGAATACATCCACTCTAAGGAGAGGTAAACTGTGCATTAGACTCCTGCCTGGCTCCAGTTTCCTCTTACATGCCATCGGATGCACATTGCAAATAGCTGCGGCTGTGATAGCAGCACAACTTGTACTCTGTTGTTGTAGAAAAGCCTGAACATTTTGAGTGTTTGGCACCTGAGGAACAATCCAATATCTTCTGTTAGGAAGCTTTGAGTTAGCAAGCTGCTCTTAAACCTTGAGGTGATTATGGTGCACATGTACAAGGTGTAAAACCAAGGCTTCTGTATTTGTGTATGTTAGAGAAGCTATACAAATGTGTTCTCTCACCATTTTTCATGTACTTTTAGAGTGGTGATGGCTGGACTTTGCATATGGATTATTGTAATCCCACATCTTTGCAGCGAAGTCTCACCTTGGATTGAGTGTCACATTGGGCAAAGAACATAGCAGATATTTTGGAACAGAGCTTCGCTTTGTGAATGACTGCTTTCTCTGCTTTGAGGAAAGAATAAAAGCCACAGGTCTACATTTACCACAGATCTGTGTCTGAGGCAATAAACTGCCCTGAGAGCTTCAGCTCAGGCTTACACTCTTTTCTTTTCCGGCCTGAAATGTAGGCTGAGAGAACTCAGGTCTGTCACAGCAGACAGCACAAATACTCCTTGAAAGGGTTCCAAAAGTTTCGAGACCTGCATAGCTATGGCAAGAGTTTGTAGGTGTGTATAAAAATATATACAATAAAGGATAAAAGTATGTATCACAGAGGATGCATATAAAGCCATTTCAAAATCAAACAAAAAGTGCACACAGCTCCATTGAGATTGTGCTTGGGGAAAAATAACAGGAAAATTACAGGTTTTTTGGTTGTTTTTTTTTTCTTTTTAAGGATAAAGAACAACTCATAGACAAGGAAAAGCCAACATTGGCATTTTTGCATGTGACTCTTACACAACTCTCCTTAGGGATTACCTTTGACGTTGTGCTCCTGAAGTTGCAGCGTCTTGCATAATGTGCTTGCACAACAAGCACTGTGCTTCTCAGGCAGCAGGTTTAGACCCAGGGCAGTGAGCAGCAATCACTGACCTTGTCTGCAGCATTTTGTGGGAATGTTCTGAACTGTTCCAAACTGAAGGATAGAAAATGGAGTAAAGGAGACTGCTGGGGGGAAAGAAAATAAGTCCCTGCAGCACATCAGTCTTGCGCGTTTGGCTTTAAGTAAAAGAGGTATAAGAATTATTTCAAAATCTGGTGTCTAAGCTTTTGAGTTTGTTTACTAAAAAAGAAAAATCAATGCATTTTCTCCAGGAGGATCAATTTGTGCTTCTGCCAAAGTCGGTGTAATTTTTATTTTTGGCTTCAATGGAAACAATTTTTGACCCTTTGTAATCAAGGTTAATGGATGAAAAGTGTTCTCTATTTCCCCCAAACATCTGTACCTACTTCATGTTATGCCAAATGGTGAGACACAGATAGGAACTTCTGCAGATTTTCTTTTTAAGGACTGAATTCCAGACCCACAGTTGCTTATACAGAACTTGTCATTGACTTCAATAGTGTTTGGATCTCAAGGCCTGAAAAAATAAATTCAGAAAGAGTCACTCTGAAATGAGCACATGCAGATGACAACTGCATTATAGATTGGGCTGGACTGAGTATTTGTGCTTTTCCTCATATATAGCACTTCAAAACACCACAACTTTCACTGAAACAAGCTCTTGGGAAAATAAACGGAGAAGTTTCCAAATACTATAGCTGTTTCAGTATTCATACATAATAAACCCAGCTTCTGTAAATAACTCATTTTATCTGTCAAACATTGTAGGCACATATGCCACATTAACTGTCACTGGGGTCGTAAATAAACAATGTATCTGTCTACACATTACTTATGTCTGGGGGAAATGAACAAGTACACAAGAAAAACAGTAAGGAACATATTTTAATTGTAAAATAAAATGTTAGTGCTGCTATTGCTAATTATTTTAAATACATCTGAACTTAAAGTAAGTTCATAACTCAATGCAGGATGACAAAGGGGTGATATTCAAATACAGTCAAGTTAATAATGTATCTAGTATGTAGTTTTATAATGCATTTATACTCCCAGTCATTCAAGTACAACTATGGGCACATTTTGACTCTTAATGCTTAATAACAGAAAATGCACACGCGTCCCCCCAGCCCACACAAGCAGAATTTGGAGCCGTGGCAGTGTCTGTGACTGATACTCTAATAATGCTTGACTTTGTAGCTGGAATCTTCTCAAAATGGCATTTGTGGATTTACCTCAATACCGTGGTGTTTTCTGTATATAACTGTATAGAATTTACATTTGGGTTTAGTCTGTAGGTCCTGGCTCTGGTTTACTGTATATTAATGAGCTGAACTTAGACCTGTAACACATTCACAGTGAACTCTCATTTCTAATAGTCTGTTTGCATGATTTCTGCTTAGCAGTGTACTGTACTGCTTTTTGTGATCACATTTAGGCACCCAAGACAATAGGAGATATCTGATAAGGTACCAAAATATCAGGATTCTGCCTCTGACCACCGGAGTATCTTGGTTATTAAGACACATTCTGTATACTTTTAATCTTGTTTTCTCCAGGCAGCATTGTCCCTTAAATGAGCAATTTCTGAGCCCTTCTTAGAATAATTTGTTTCCTGACATATGTTTGAAAACAAAGCAAAAACCAACCAACCCACAGATTCCCTTCAGTCTCTTCTAGATTTATTGTACTTGGGGGGGGGGGAGGGGAAAGTTCATCAACCATATGCATGTGGATGGGGATAACAAGCTTGATCTACAATAGAGTAAAATTAAGCTCTGTCTAAGCCAGTGTGATAGTAGATCTTATATTGCTAGATGGTATTATCTTTATTAATTATAGAATTATTATGATTTAGTGTCTGCACTAACCACAAAACAAAAGCCTTTATAAGTTCTGTTGATTGGCTAAAACACACCTTTTACATTAATAGTCTTTTACCTAAGCTAATGAGTCAGAATATTAAGATTTAAGACATTAGTGCTATTAATGTAATAGCTAATGATGATGAAATTCAGCCTTTGGATTTTCCATGGATCTCTTGGTAACTTATGAATGGGCAGAAATTGACTGTACATGCTTTGCTGAAACGCCAGAATACCACAATAAAGGACTAAGGTACAGTTAATCCTGGGATGATTGAGTTGTAAGGTAGCTATGCCTTCGAAAAGAAACAAATTTACTTCTGCTTGGCATGCATATAGCAAGAATCCATTGTGTATATCCATGTTATTTTCCTTTGACATTGTTAAATATCTGATAAGTTGTTTGCTACCACGCACAACCCTGTAAGTGGCACTCTAGGAAGCATATACGATCTATAAGGAACTCTTGTTGCTGGATTTAAGCAGCACAGCTACCAGAAGAATTGCAGTGTGGACACCTCTTGTTAACAGCCATTCCGTAGGTGCTTAAGTTCAAATTAACTGTTCTGAAACCCAAATTAGAGTCAAATCTGATGTGAGCCAATTTACTGTGCACAACAATCATGGGCAATGAAAAGTGTTCTTTTAGATTGCTGTTTAAATCGGATCACTAAAGCTCCCTCGGTGGGAAAGTGGTGCAGAATAACAATGGCCAGCAGCTAAATGTAATTTAATTAGTAGGTTTACATATTGGTTAGTTCTTGCGTTGTTTAAAAGGAAACATTTTCCAGCCAGGTGTACAATGTCTGGCCAGTGTTAGAAACCATTATAAAAAGCTGGAGGAATAATAGACTGATGATCTAACACATTTAAATTAAGTAAGGTCTGATTGCTGGATGTTAAAGGGTGGTGAGTTCATTTCAATTGAGGGCTGACATTTTGTCCTTTTTGTATATTGCATTGTTAGCAGGATAATGCATACAGAAATATGATGATGGAAAGCCAGAAGACTCAGTGTTTGAAAATAAGGCTTCTTTAGGGTTGAAACATCAGTTGTTTCACACAGCAGTTTTTCTGGTTGAAATCGCGTGGTAAATTTGAGACTCTCCATTTAATATGTACATACCAAAGGAAAAGAGAACTAATAAGATGTCAGTCCATCTTTATCTTTCATCTGTCCCTCCGCCTTTCTCGTAACTGAAAGGTATTCCAGGCTGTGAAATGTAAGGTGGTCATCTTTGTTCAAGTATTGCACTTTTTTTCTCCAAGTTCCATCTTTTGTATTGTAACAGCAAAATTCCATATCACATCACTGTTTGATACAAAATTGTTTGATAGAGTGTGATGACACATTCATGTTATGTTAGCAGCATAATTTAACTGCTCCATTTTTTTTAAACCATTTACAAAAGTGCCTGAAATGTGTGCATTATAAAATAGGGTCATTACAGCTGTGGCTGATTTGGCATTTCAGTAATAAACCGTTTGTAGAGGGCTGGATGTTAATGCAAATCTTTTATCATTATAAATACAAATCAGTCAGCAACAATATGGAGTGACTTCAAAAAATGAATGCTGGAAAACCTGGTTTGATGAGTGCTGATGCTTCACTCTCAACTCCCTGACATTGTGCCACCAAAATGTTTGCCAGGGCTGGTAGAAGTGAAGAAAAACACAGTTTTGTGTTGGCTCGAGGAAGGAATCCTCATCATGGATCAGCCAGCACTTCAGGTCAAGAGAGGCTGGCATCTCCTGTGTTTGGAGGGAAGGAGGCTGAAATGGGATTGCTGTCTTCCAAACATAGCCTCAGTCTGTGCCTGTATTTCATACAGGCACCATCTCATTTTGTGCCTCTGTGACATCATGGACCCAGCCCTCTGTCTTTACTCAAGAAGCATACTTCAATAAATATGGGTGTCTCCCAGTAAAATTCATACAGCCCTTAGTGCTGTTTCAGAAGAATGTTTTTCATACAGTGTGGAAAATAGAAGTGTCTCTGTATTGCAAATAGAGAACTGAACAAAAGGATTTGTATGCCAGAGCTGCATGTCCCATTCTTCTTCTGCCCTTTCTTTCCAAGGAAGTTACTTCAGCTGTGCTTCTCTGAGACATAAAAGACATCCCCATGGGAAACTGAGAGCACCTCATGTTGCAAAGAGGAGGCAAAATGCTGATCTCTGATTTGGATTTAGAGTAGGTTAGTGAACACCTGAAGTATATTTCCAGGTGTAACTCTCAGAACAAAACCTCATGTATTGTCCCATAAACATTTCCCTGCTCTTCTTCCTCAGACAAGGGATGGAAGGAGCAGTTGTCTCAGCTTCAGCACCAAAGCTTGTGGTCCTTACTTAAGGAATTTAATTGGCTGAATTGACTTAGGTTTTAACAGGATTTAGACTTTGGGGTGCCTGTTAAAAGCTCAGGAAGGATGCCAGCATGGCTGGGGATATGAAGACAAGCTCACAATAGATGTGTTTGGGCAGGTGGACTGGAGAAAGAGGGTGGCTGTGGATCCTACTTACAAAAGATTATGAAAAACGAAGATCAATAGAAATTCATGCAAATGCTTTCTCTGTTAAGACGTAGTATCATGTGTACGCTTGTCAGTAGTTATGCAGTTTGTTGCTTAAGATATGGGGCTCCTTTTTTTGCTGAGCTTCACTAAATCTCTTTTATACTCTGTCCAATAAACATGACTTTTTGTGATAAATTAGTGTCACTTAGGATGTGGGGACTAAAGAGGACATGTATGAATGAACAGTGAATAAGCAAGGTCCATTCCCTGCTGTATGTCCATTACAAAATGAAATGATAGAATTTGGTGTGTTTGTATACTATGGTTTATAGATATGTTAAAATATCTAGCTTTTGTTGCATGAAAGGCTCTTGCAATGCCAACACATACCCTAAGTAGGTACCAGATGTAAATGCAAATGACATTTCTTCATTTAAGCTCATTTTATTTAAATTTAGAATAGTGTTGGCTTTTTGCATGTTTGTTCGCTCAATAGGCACATAAGTCACATCTGCCTGCATGGTCTGTTTACTTTTTGGGTCAGATTTGACTCATATTTGTGTTATTTCAGGAGTGTAATCACTCAACTTGTTGCCAGTTTCAGGGAATTCTTTTATACTCAGGTCCTTGTAGTTAAAATAAATGGCTGAAAGATTAATTTGTTGGGAATATAAGTAAATAGATTCATGGATATGATGCCTCTAAACAGGGTGAACTAGAGCGATGGTTCTTTGTTATGTTTCTATCTGGAAGGCCAGATGTTGCAAGTGTTTGAGCCAGCCCTCATATCTTCTGTTTCAAGAAGCTGAAACCACTGAGCTTCTAGTGCTGTTGGAGATACACCTGACCTCTGAGGTATTTGCAGTTTGTGAGTCAGTATTATTGAAACCTGTAGTTCAAATAGAGTAATTTCCCATGTTGAAAAGTAACAGAGCATTTCCAAAATTGCAATATTATAGTATGCATATGCAAAATCTATAGGTGTTCTTGAGGAATAGCAATACAATCTGACAGCAAAGAATCAACACAGAAAAATTAGGTCACAGCAGCTTGCTTGCTCTTTACACTGTCATGGTTGATTGGTTATTCTCATCACCCTTTGTTTAAAATCATTTCAGAATTAATTGGCGTTCATTAACGCAAGTCTTTGTAGCAGAATTGCCGAAACAGTCATTAATGTAGCTAATAAACATAAAAAAGAAAAAAGGATCCTATTACCAGGTCCCTACAGGCTGTTAACTAACATTTTGAATAAGAATACATAAACATAAATTAAACATTTTTACAAACTGCTAAGGATGTGGGAATTTAGCATGGTGGTCTGTAGCAGTGCTTTGAACCAATTTGTTATATTATGTCGATTTTTTAAGGTTTGTGCTATAAAGATAGTAGTCCTGATTAGCTTAGATTTTCACTGCAGTCAAGCAGGTCTCTTAAGAGGTTTGTCTGCCTCTGCCAGCTACTACAGATGAGGCTCTGATCCTTCTCCCCTGAGTTCAGCGAGTGTTTTTCTTAAGGAGTGGAGAGGTTCAGTTTCCTTATGTGATGTCTGGAGAAGAAACAGAGCAAACTTAGAAAGCAGTTTAGGTTGAGGCCCCAGGCAGCAGATATTGACCAGTGCAAGCCTCCCTGCTTCATTTCTGTGGGTGAAGGTTGTTTTCTGACTGTATCTGGCTGCTCTGCCATCTGGTTTTCATGTTAGCTTGAGTTTATACCAACTCAGTAAAATGCGCTTTCAAATTTGCTGTGTGTTAATGGCAGGTTTTCCCTTGTCTAGGCTGTTGCCCTCATTTGATGAAATATACAGTTTAGGAGGCGCTGCTGTATCTCTTAAACCCACACCCCCTAAACCATTTTTTCCAGTGGATCTCCCAAGTGTAAGGGTCTTCAGTGGTTGAGCACAATGCATGTGGGTAAAATCAGCTCAGCTCTGCTGTGTGCCCTGGCAGACTAGGAGGAGGGTGGGATACACAGCCATGGGTGTTTCACGCAGAAACATGCTGTGTTTCTGCCTGGCCCCTTGCAGGTCTACAGGGGTGCAGCAGGTCCAAGGTTCTAGTACGGGGTCCAGGGTTGAGCTGTTTGAGGAAGGCTGGCTCATTCCTGTGGTCAAAGGTACTTGTTACCCTATGTAGAGCAAGATGATGCTTGTATTACCTGCTTCTACATGGAAGGGAGCTGTGGCTTTTCCTCTTGGTTGTTGCATGGGAAGAGGGCTGGGAGAGGTGACCATGCTGGCCACATTCACTGGGACCTTCTGCTCTTGCTCAGAGCTGGCACCATGCTGCTCCTGTGAGCTCATACACCTGAGTCCCTGATTTGCAGATGTGTTGAGGTACCTCAGCAGCCAAGTTGAGCGTGGCCTGGGAACGAGTGAATGGAAATGCCAAATAATATACCTGGAAATGCTGTAGGCATTGAAATGACGCCCTAGCGAGGGGCAGTCAGAAAATGTGTCCCCTACTATTTAGTTTTCTCATGTCTTACTACAGCTTACTGAGTATAAAGAGGGTAATTTGCAGATGAACCATCTAATGTAGTTAGTAGGTATATTTTGAGAGTATTGTTATATCTGAGCAGGGTTGACTGCCGCACTTTTGCCTTTGAGTAAATGCAGAGTCTCCATGCAAATGCTTTCTTGGCATACACAGTAAGTTACAAAAACATTTCAGGTAAGAAATCAACTAGACAAATATATTGCTTTGTATGTCTGACTCTTGATACGCGGTGTCTGTATACATTCTGACATGTGCAGAGAAACATGAAGGCTTTCCAGTGATCTGTATGCATTACTTTTTATAGCACCCAATTTCAAAGAAATCAGACTTTAAGTAGGATATGGTTGGTAAAGGGACAAAGAAATATATTCACCCCTACAATTAAAATATAATAACAGAAAGACTAGAAATTGTTTTAGTCTAACTTTTGTTTATTGACTAGAACATATAAATGGCTTTAGGCACTACTAAACAATAAAAAAAAAATGTGGCTCACTATTGGGTCTTTTATCCATTTTAATTTATTTTGATGCTGCATGCGGTTTCTGAATATCTTTTGTGGGTTGTAATAAAATAGCCGCAGTGCAATTTTGCATGTATGTCAAGCGGTGCGTGACCTGATATGCAAATTTAATACCAAGGTGCCAAAACTGAATTCATAATGTTTCACATCTACAGAGCTGTTTAAGGCAGTTTAGAAATCAATGAATATGTAATATGAAGGTGATAAGACCTAAATAAAAACCCTATTTATCTACTATGAAAAGTATTTATACACAGAATATTTAGCACAAGCAGAAAATGGACAGAGTTTCCAATTATATAGTTTGCATAAACAAATGTTGAACAATGTGCTTAGAATAGATAATAACATAGCTGATTCCTTTGCATTATACTTTAGAAATGTTTACAGATGTCTCTCCTAGTATATATATAAAATGAAACACTAAACCAAAGCAGCTTTTGAAGAAAACCTCTTTGAGGTCTCTTATTTATTTTTAATTTACAGTATATGGGGTGCTTCATTATAGGATTCTGTAACCGGTTTTCAGGTTATTAAAGATCAGTGAAATAAGATACACTCTTGTGAAGTCTTGTAGTTTGTGGTGAAATAAGGGACATAAATTTAACTGGTAATAAATAAGAATCAAATGTTTTCCATGTGCTTACCTTTAAAAGTACAGAAGATCTAATTTTGGAAGCATTTCAACTTTTGAGATCTTTTCCTGAATTGATGAACTGATTATTTCTATTGTTTTGTCCAAAAAGTTAATCTAATAAAGCTTCAGGAGTTGACCAAATGATCCTTGTGAATTAGATTGGCCTTTCACTCAGCATACTTACATGTGGGGATGGACTGGGCATGCAAGTCTTGATTGATGACAATTGGTCTCAGCTATACCCCCGAAAATATCTACTGTCTCCCTGAGGAGGAAGGGGGAGTCTGAGTCTGTGTGTTTGATTGCCTGGCTGTGTTGTTTTACAGCACCCTGCCACTCGGCACAGAGAGACATTTATATATCTTGGCTTGAAATAAATTGCTACAGTAATGATTACCAATGTGTTGAACAATCAAGAAGAATGTAGGGGTGCAGTAGGCTTTGAAAAACGTCCATCATGCCATATGTGTACTGCTGATACTTGGAAAACATTTTTGAATCCACCTTGCTAGAGGCCAAGGTCCATCAGAGGAAAAATCAGAGTATTAGACTGACAGGTGGAATGATTTGAAATAGGTATTAATTAATCTTTGTTCTGTATAAGAAGAGAGAGAAAACTCAAACCCCATAAGTGTGTGCACACCTGACCTTAAACCAGTTTGGGTGTAGTTTTCCAGCGTTGGTCAACAGCCTGTTGACTTAATGTCTTGACCTAAATGAGGGTTTAAAGTTCAAAATAAATCTGATCACCTTCATCTGATCAGGTACAGATAAGCAGAACAGGGAGGTAGATAATAATGAAGTAGATCTTCGTTTTCGACCCTTGTGTGGCTACTACCCCGTGAAATTGCTGCCTCCCTATGGGAAATGAATGATGGGGTCATTTTTTGTTTCTGCATGAGGGATTGGCTCTGTTTCTTCAGCAAGTGCTAGAAACATTCATTTTTATGAAGTTTTCTTTGGCTTGTGCTGCTGTTTATTAATAAGAGATTGTATAAAACAATGGGAGCCAGCCTATTGTGAATGTTGTACTTTTCTGGACCTTGGTTATGTGTAAAAACCTCAGGTTAATTCTTTGTTCCAAATATGCTGCTTTAATTTTCCTCGACTGAGGCAATAACACTACGTTCTTTGGAGGGGAGGACATCCGAATTTCCCTTGCTTTGCGGTGCCCGTTAGAGGTTTGTTTTCAGAGTATCCATATGGATCCTTCCCTATGGAAATGGAATGATCTCTGTTGTTTCTCTCACAAAATTCTCTCTGTTGTCTTCATGGTCCTGAGCTCTCCTAGAAGACCACGTCCTTTCCAGTTCTAAAAGAAATGCGCAGTTATCCTGGGTTCAGCAGTAGCAGTCATTTTTCTCCTTCTCAGTAGCTGGTGCAGTGCTGTGGTTTTGACTGTCAGCCTGGGAACAGTGCTGATAACACCGATATTTTTAGTTGCTGCTGAGTAATGTTTACTCTGACCAAAGGCTTTCTGAGCCTCATGGTCTGCCAGGGAGGAGGGGAAGCCGGGAGGAAGCAGAGACAGGACACATGACCCAAAGTAGCCAAAGAGGTATTCCATACCACAGCATGTCATGCCCACTACATAAACTGGGGGCAGTTACCCAGAAGGGTGAGATCACTGCTTGGGTTGGGCTGGGTATCAGTCGGCAGGTGGTAAGCAATTGTATTCTCTTCCCTTGTTATTTCCCTTGTCATTATTGGTGGTAGCAGCAGAGGTTTGTGTTATACCTCCGTTGCTGGACTGTTCTTATCTCAACCTGTGGGAGTTACAGTCTTCTGAATCTCCCCCCCCGCATTCCCGCAGGTGGGAGTGAGTGAATGGCTGCATGGTTTCTGGGTTGCCCGCTGGGCTTAAACCATGGCAGCAGTAAAGGATCGCATTAGGAACAAGAATTGATACAGTAATGAATGGGCTGGAATACACACGGTTTATTGAATAAATGGAATGTATTGTGTTTTCCTCAAATTGAAAGGAAGCATATGTCATTCTCAGAAATGAGTATTTTGAGTTGTTAAACCTTTTTCTGGAACATAATATCATATTATTCATCGCTTTATCTTTAAAATTATTCTGATTCCTTGGAACTTTTATTTTGATCTTGGCTATGCTTTTCCTTTTCCAAGAGACAATTAGTTTTTTTTGTTTGTTTGATTGTTTGTTTTTGTTTTTATTTTTTTAAAAATCAGATTGGTATATGGAATGCAAATTTTGGTTCCTAAAGGAGTCACAGAGCACAGGATAATGCTATAGTAAGCAGCTCGGGTTATTTTTCTCCAGAAATGTCATTTCTCTCTCCATCCTCTTTCACAGAGTATGGAGCAGAACAGCAGGAAGGAAATGGATGAGGCAGGAGGCCACCACTTTTCTGTGTGCAAATTCTGGTTTCTCACCAGAGCCTCTAGGCTGCAATGGGGACTTGAACTTCAACTGTTCCTGGGTTCAGCTCCGAGGTTAGATGGAAGCTCCACTTTCACACAAAAGCAGAGGGGTTTTGCACTCAGACAAGCTACTTAACCTTTCTTTATGCAAACCCTAAAGCAACTGTGTTTTATGTGGCTTTGAATTGTTCCTAAATTTTGAACAAGCAGTTGGACATGGACCTACAGTGCAATGGCTGATTAGTCAATACTTCTAAAACAAATGAGAAGTCTGACACTGTAGGCTTGGGATTTCTTCTTGTGCAGAAGGGTGTAATGCACTTTTATAGTAATGTTGGCTTAAAGACTTGACCTGCTGTTTCAGGGAAGCCTAGACTCAGATTTGTCACCCTAGATTGGTGTCTGCTTCATTATTCAGTAGTTACCTAAACTCAGAATTAGGGAGACTGATCTGCTTGGGAAAATATTCCTGAAATTGGAGTATTTTTGTATTGCAGATTTGTTTTAGTGACCGTTTTGCTGCTTGGGAGAATATCCATCCAGGACAACTGTATTAAGAAAGAAAACCTTCAGTACTTAAAAACGTAATTTTCTTGGTAGCTAAAATGTCTTTATTTGTGATATTTCTGTCGATGTCTTTTAATCAGTGTCATGCTGTGAAATCTGCCATTTTTACCATGACCAATCCATGAAATTTGTCATTGCTGTTTCTGTGATTTGCATGGGGCTTACTTTATGATTAGCGAGTGAAGTTCAGAAGTGTGTGTTTTATTTGCATGGATCTCTGCTCTCCAGAAAATGCATGGCCTTTAGTTTGGGGGCCAGAATAAAGCTGTAACCCAAGGCTTACTATTTTTAATATTAAAGGGTAGTTATTTCAAGTGATAGTTATGCTCCTCTCTGAAAGTGATTATTAGGTTAGACAATGTGATGCTGTCAGGGGAGCTTACCTTTAATGCTTGGGTTCATCACTTTTGTTTTGTAGCTTGCTCATATTTATTCAGTTTTGCATAGAGGAAAGCAACACAAGCTTTCTGCAGAAAATAATTCAGACACTTTAAGAGTGTGTCATGCAGCAAAACAGATTACTGTAACAGGCTCAGCTATGGGTTGAATCCCCAATTTGGAATGCAAAATCTGTATGAGAAAGTGCGGCTCTTACTATGTGATATATAGTGATTATATTGTGGGTTATATTGGTATATAGTGAATTATATTTTTAACACTGAAGCACCGTCTTATGAATCTTTTGGCCCAGCTAAAGATAGCATGTTTAATTTAACAATGAGATGATATTTTGACATTTATTAAAAAAAAAATAGATTTGGCTTTATTTTAAGTGTGTGGTCCTAATGAATTCATTTGCTCTTACTGGAAGAATACTTATCGTAATGGATTCATGTGGTATCCATGTGCTGGTCACGTGTTCCTTTTTATACACATCCCTCTAATTCCATTTCAATGGCACTTTAATTTAGCATTAGTTAATGGACTCCACATAAAGGTTGCTCATTTTTTATCTGGATTCTCTAACTAAATTTCTGGTATTTAAAACTGTTAAGCTGGAGAGGAGACCACTAAATATTAATAGCAGCACTTTGAAAAATTAACAGAATTAACTTCCTTTTTGTCTGCTGATTCCCTATTTCTACTTTACAAATTAATAAGCAAAACACTAAGGGTTAGACAGTAGTAATGAAAAATGAAATATGTTGTTGGGAGAGAATGGGCAGCTTACCTACACAGCCCAGTCATCAATGGCTCTTGGGCAGCATAGGAGGACATGCAGATCACCACTGGCGGGCATGGTGGAACAAGAGTGAGTGGAGTCACCCATTCAGTAGAGGAAAGGGGCTTATATTATGAGCCCACCCCTCTGTGCTTTCTGTAGGTGACAGAAGTAACCTCTTGCTAAGGCTCAGTTAGGAGCCTGACTGCCCAAATGATGTGATCTCATTTTTGGAGACACCTGCTTACCTTGGACACCCACCTAAAGCTGAGGTGGGCAGTGGGCATATCTCCTTATATATAAAATGCAGAGAGGTCCATGGGATTTTTGCAATTTAATTTAGTTGTAATCTGGGCTTCACACAGAGTCTGAAGACCTGAAATTTTTGGGAACTTTTTTCATTGACTTCACAAGGCTTAGGTTTGATGGGTCCACAGTGTGGTGTGATACAGCCTTACACAAGCCAAGGTAGAAAATGTCCATTACGATAGCCAGTCAGGAAAAGAAAATATTCCAATGACTAAATTGGCTCCAATTGTTTATTATCTATTATTTATTATCCCATAAAAAGGCTTTCTCCAATAAGACTGGAGCTGAATTTTCATAGGGCATTTTAAACAAAAGTGGCTTCATGTCAAATTTATGCTGGAAAGGTCAACATTAGTTTACATCAAAGGTTTGGGTTGTTGAGAAACAATAACATAAGGTCATAATTTCAGCTTGTTTGAAGAGCTGCAATGTGCTGTTTGCCAGAGATTCGATCTCTGGTAAACAGGCCTCTCTAGGCTCACTTGGAAAAGCTTGCAAATGCACTGACGCTCTTTGCCCATTAGGTTCAGGATGAAAAGCAAGTCTGAAAACTGCCAGTGTTTATATACAGAATTTAGTGCTTGTTTCTTTTCTATTCTTTCTTTCTTTTTTTTTAAGAGTGAAATCACTTACAGAAAAAAAAAAACAAAAATGGTGGAAGGTGGAAAGAAGGGGATAGCTAAGAGGAAAGGGTCATGGCGCTTAGACCCCAACTTAATTTAGCTTTACAAGTGTATGGTGCAACTGAAAGTTGCAATAAAAAGTTGTTGATCCTGAGGGGCCTTTTTCAAAATACGTTACAAACTATAGACCAGAGCCCCTTTACATCAGGTTGCAAATGGATCAGAATTGAAAGCTTCCCTCCATAAGGGAGGAGGATGTCTTGCTTAGCTGAGGGAGAGATCTATGAAGTACCAGGCCAGAACCTCTCACAGAAGCCGGGAAGCGCCAGCTTGGCTTTTTCTGAAGGCTGCTGTGGTAACCCTGTTTTTCAGGGGTACAGTACACATATTTTACTCTAGATTTGCCTCTGTGCTGCCGTTGCTCATAGGCTGGTGAGTGGTGCTTGAGAGCTCGGCAACGAGTGAGTGAAGGCACTGCCCCTGGTCATGGTCTCTTTCCATCCCTGAAGAGTAACATTTCCCTTCCTTCTGATTACCTCTTCAAATGTACCTTTCAGTTCCTTGAAGATTGTTGAAATGGGAAAAGGACCTTGTCTAACATAGATACTGCAGCTGTTTGTGGGGCTTTAGGAATCCATTCGTCCTGGCACATTTGGTTGTTGGAATGATGTAATTTCCATGCTTTCACACACATGGAAACCATAATACCTCATCACAGATGGAGGAATCCAGTGATTATTGTACAAAAGAAGGTCTAATTCCACGCAGTTTAAAAACCACCTTTAAAAAAAAGAAAGCAAGAACAATAGAGTTGTGATGCTGTCTTTAACTCTGAGTGAACTTTGTGAGTCTCATTTATTGGAGTGGAATATTGGGCCTCTGGGGCTTGTTGAAGCCCTGGAGTCCCTTAGGATCAAGTGACAGACCTTATATTGGGAGTATCCAGTAATTACCAAAATCCTGTGAGTACTGTTACAGTTCTGATTTTTACTCTAACATTGCTAGTGATACTAATTTTTAAGTTTCTTCACAGACTTCTATTCATTACCCCTCAGTGATGTGCTAATTAGAGCAGCCAAATGCTACAAATGAGTCTGTGTTTGTGATTTTTCAAGGACTGGAGTCTAATCATTTTCCCCAGCACTATAAAGATGTCATGAGGTAATGTGTAAAGTTATGCTGTGGGAAACCAAACAGAGAGAGAGGGAGATAAAGCATTCAAGGGTATCTGATTTAACTCCTCCAAATGCAGTCATGCTCATGCATTCTGGGGTTGGAATAGCTGATGTGCGCAGAGTGCTCTGCAGCACCCTGTTTTTTTCCTCCTAAAAGAGATATGTACTTTAATACATACTTTAATATTCATAAACATTTGTTTAATCAGTTGAGTCTGGAAAGGAACACCTCCAGAAAAGCTCCATACAAATGCCTGTTCTTCAGAGTAGGCAATAAA
Source organism: Forpus xanthops (assembly GCA_032466535.1). Taxonomy (NCBI): domain Eukaryota; kingdom Metazoa; phylum Chordata; class Aves; order Psittaciformes; family Psittacidae; genus Forpus; species Forpus xanthops. The sequence goes on along the minus strand of JASSUY010030688.1, from coordinate 17,001 downwards.
CAAAGCCTGCTGTTAGTCTGCCAAAACCCAAGATCCACCTAACTAGACAAAAATCTATGAATAAGGAAATGCCCAAAGAAAATAAATGGATTCAGTCCCTCTTCCCCTAAAAACCTTCCACAATAAAACCAAAAGAAAAAACTATTTTCTTTTACAAACAAGCACTCCAAAGCAGAGACACTTGTCTTGCAAGCTTGGCACTAGTGGTTTGGAGCAGCTGAGTGCGGTATGGCAGCTCTGTGACACGTGGCAATTTCAGCAGACTTGGGAAAGCATAGGGTAAGGAAATTCTGCTATCTGGAGTTAGGGTGCAGTCCTCACAGTGTGCTTCATCCCACCAGATTTTAGTCACCTAAAATGTAAGATTGTCTGTCCAAGATGAAGTTGTTTTCTGTGATCAGGTGCAAAGAACAGAGGAGAGATTTCACCTGCCTTGTAATTTTTCTAGCTTGAAACTACATTTCAGTGTGTACTGATGTAGTACTATACCTTCCAATAAAGGTTTGAAGTTTTGTGTTTGCTTACCCATGGAAAGTGGCAGCTTCTTTCAACACATGCGGTTACCTGTTCGGCATGAAGGAGGGTGGTGGGATCATGCCCCAAGGAAGTGAGCACTAATGCTTTGTCCGTGGGATTTATCGGTGATCAACATAATGGCACAGAACAGCTTTGTATACATAGTAAGCTTTGGGGTTTTTAGTAGAGGAATGATCCAATGACTCAACACTTCATATTTTAACACATATGGAGACTTGCCTTAATTGGGTTTTCTCCATGCTAGAGTATCATGCACAGCAGAGACAAGAGTAAAACTGTTCGCTCATTCACTCAAAAACTGAATAAAACCATTCTGAAAAAAAAGTCATCCTGAATATAGTGGTAAAATTTGCTCTCTTCAGCAATTTGGGATTGAAAACTCTCCCCTCCACTGCTCTTTTCTGTGTGTTCCTTGACGCTTTATGAAAGGGTTCAAAATCTGTTCTATAACACTATTTGACTAGATCTATGATGATGTATGCCAGAACATGTCAAAATAATTGTGTGGTGACTATTCTGGGTTAAGGAGAATCATATTTAATGTTACTAATTTTCACATTATTTCACCCATAAAAATCTTTCTAGCAGCAAAAGTTTTATTGCACTGTATTTCAGAGTCTCTAATTTATTCATGGGATAAATGTTTCATGTAATGAATTTTCTAATAAATGTATATTCTGAAATTCATGCAGAAGCAGGACCACTGTAAAGCTGCACACAGTTGTGCTAAAAGAGATGGATTTCCCCCACTGGAAAGTTTGGAGGGCAAATCCTGTAGCTTCTGCTCTCACAGCCATTGTTTCTTCTTTCATTAAGGATTTGTAGAGCTTTAATAGCTTTATTGTAAAAAAGCTATTGCCATATAAGGTGCAAGTGAGACTTTGAGTGGGTTTATGTGTGCAGTCCTTTGCACTAACAGAGTATCATGAAGCCCAGTGCTTTTCTTGATCATGAGGCTTAACCACATTTTTAGTGTTTACACTGGATTGTCTTTGTTCCTGTTTCACATCTTGGCACTCACAGGTGGAGAGCAAGAGGTCTCAAAAACTCATATTATTTTTGCTCTGGGAAGGCACTCTGTTGCAGACAAGCAAAGTGTTTGAAGAAGCAGAGGAGAGCTTTGTAGAGACTGACTGTCTTTTGCTGATGTCCTGTTTGCTTATGCTAAAAATGGCACCTATGTGAAGTAACAGATACAGAGTAGCGCATGGATCAAAAATCATAAGTCCATAACCACAGACCTTAGTGACCATCAGTGACCTTAGGTTTCTCCTTGAATCACTGTAAACTGTCTCCTGCTGCACACACCAGGTACCAAATCCAGTATTTCTAGCAGTCTAAACCCTTCACACTCCTACAGCAGAGAAGTAAGAAACAGATGTTCCTCAAATGCCTCCTCATCTTTTGACACCAACAGAATTCCTGACCTTAGAGATTAAGCCTCTCTGGTGTTACTAAAAAGGCAGCTCTAACCATGTTGTGTTGCACTGCTAAGAAATTTGGGATAAAACTTGTCTTGAGTAATAAAATTATGTCCCAGGGGCACTTACCCTCTACCTGAGTAAGTTTCAGGGACAAATTCACTGCCAATCAAATTGATTATTAACAACTTGCAGCAAAGCAGATGTACCCTACTATCATGTCATAATATACGCAGAGTGATTAACATTGATGTAGTCTATGAGCTGTAGTTGCCTCTATACAGGAGTAACACCCATGCATTTCTGACTGTAGGTTGGAGGAAATACTGAAGTGGCACTATTTTTTAAATGCTGTCTGTTTCACAGGAATCAAAGTAATTAACAGATGAGGGATCATATCCTAAGCAGGAGTTAATCAGTCAGTGGTGCTAGTTCAGTTTATCAAGAGGTCTGCAGTCCACTGTTCCTAATTAATTACAGTGCTGCACTACAATTTTCAGTGTGGTCAAAGCAAAACATTTAGCAGTAATCAGAAAAAAGAAGTGTTACCAGTTTCTGTGGTGAATGGAGCAGACATCTGTAATCTGAATGGATATAGTCTCCCAATATAATTTCTCTAAGGCTGCTTCTTAAATAAATGAGGTAACCTCAGCCCATTCCAGAGCTCTGTTTTAATATTCTTTTTAGGGTATGGAAATCTTAGGGTGTGAATCTCTGACCAGATGCATAGGAGCAGGTATTAAACTGCTACAATCTAATTGATATATGCTGCCATCAGTTCTGACCCAGGTAATAGCACAGCTAAAACAATTTTGAGTGGGTCGAAACATCCCTGGAGTACTTACTGCAGTGATATAAAAATCTTGAAGCAGTGTGTCTTAAGTCCTGTAAATCATGTTAGACTTAATGAAACCTTCTGCAAGAGTATTCTCTATCTATGGTGCATTCAGCTGCAGTCTGTTGACATTTTGTATCTGGTTTTAAGAATTATGTAAACTTCTGATGAAGTGCTATAGCTGATAGGATTGAAAAACAAGGATTGCTTTTTAATGGTTCATTTTTGTGGAGATCCTAATAATTGCAAAGGAATTTCCTGAGATCCACTGTATTTCATCCTAATGTTTTGACTTCTTTTGCCCAGAGGAATTTTTCCTTATGAAAACTTTGAAACCAGAGATGTGCCTGTTGTGTACACAATATCTGTTTCAGCTGGTTTGATGCAATCGAGTCAGACCAGCTTCATACTCAAGTTGCTTCAGAACATAAAATTTATCTGCCTTATATTTACCAGTGAGCTATAAATGTTGTTCTTTGGAAGGGAAGTTGCTCGATAATGGCAAGGGAAAGATAACAGGTGAGGCTGCAGACGCATAGGCATGCGTTCTTCCCTCCATATGCACACGTAAATCCTTCTGGCATTAATTAGGACAACATGGATGTAGTGAAAAGCAGACAAGACTCTGTAATAAAAGTTATGCCATGTGCAACACTTAGAACACCGTATCAGACTCTCTGTTTTCAAATATTTTCTCATCATTATTACTGAGCTTAACATATACAAAAGCCTTCATATCTTATAAATTAGGGTTATGCTATGGATTTTCCTAATTTATCCTTCCAATGTGTTTTTTAATGGGTAGAAGCTTACTGCTGGAAGGAGAAGCAAATCGTGCTATGTTCTTCCAGGAAACTTTGTTTTGTTCGGAGTTTCAGAGCTGTGCATTTGGGCTGTATTCTGCTCTAACGCACGCTTGGATCTAATGTGTTCAGGTACACTGGGCGAGTTCAAACGCTTATTTTAGAAGAAAACGGAACAAGCTGAGGGACCCTGAAAGGAGCCTGAGTTTCACAGAAAACATTCAGCAGTTTTGAAATTCAAGTTGGACTTCCTCTAATCAAGCCATACAGACCAGTAATGATTTTGGAAAACATGGTTTGTAATGCCAGGAGTCCACACCTGCATTTACAACCGCCCATTTATCAAACTGGATGTTCCCACCGTCAAGCACTTTAAAAAAAAGAGAGAAAGAAAGAGACAGGCAAAGATTCTTTCTCAAAAAATCATGAGACTGGCATAGTTATCATGACATTTAAAAAAGTAATAAGATCTTATGTGCTATTATTTGCTTTCTGGTTTCCAAATGAATAAGGGTAACATTCTGAAGCTTTTCCCTGGGACTGTGTAAGCTGGAAAGCTCTTAAATAAACTGAAACTAAGTTCTTCATGTGAATAAATGCTGTAGTAGCTTAGGCTTTAGGAGAAGCACCAAATGTCTCAGAACTCTGTGTAAATCTTGTGAGCTAGCACTGTGTCTTCAAAGTTGGTAGATTTATTCTAATGCTCACTAGGTAAATGTAAATACCTTTAAAAATAATTTTATTGCTCTCTTAAAAAATGTAAAGGTCTTTACTCCTGTAGTTCATCTGACAGCAAACAGATACCGTGTGATTCCAGTAATCCATGTGGCATCATGTTAGGGCAGTGGGTCTTCTGCCATGGGTTCATGCCCAGCAGTAACTCTTGTAACAAGACAGCCTTTATTTGGAAGCAAAAGTACAGTTTGTTTTAATAGTCATTGAAAACGCTTAGAAAGAGAGGGGTTTAGAACAATCCACATGCATTTGCATCTCACCATGGGCCGCCTTAGCCCCTTGGACCAGTCCAGGCTGGCCTAATTCCTTTAGTCACCTTCTGTATATGTAAAAGTCAATACAGAAATCTGATTCCCCTGAGCAGTTCCCACTGCCTCCCTCTGAGCAGCAATGGTTTCTATGCTCCTGGCTGTTCTGGGTGAAACCTGTCAAGTATGCTTACTAGAGATAAAACCGTTGGCTCTCAGCGCATCGGTGCACTGTGCTGTCATGGCTGACCTTGAGCATTTTCCTTTCTTCTGTTCTTTTCCTGTGTGTTGACATCACCTCACGCAACTTGAATCAGCGTGATCATACCATAAAAACTGCAGTTGAACCATGTAGTCAGCTCAGAATATCCTTTACCTTTCCCTTGGGTTTAGGTACTCAATAGATGTTCCTGGGTGACCAGATCTCTTTTGAAAATCTGGCCAGAGCTCTGCAGTGAAATGTGCTGATGCTGAATGCTTTTGAAAATCTGACCTGTACAAGAAATGCACAGGCCCTAGAGTAGAAATACTCTGTGATACAGTGTTCATGTAGTGAGTAGATTCCTTTTGCTGTCCAGACGTCCAGGTTTCACTGTGAGCACAAGTGTAGTTACATTCCTGAGCACTTTCCTCCAGGACAGGTGGTTGGCAACTGAGTTTTACAGTTTCTGCTTTAAGCCTAAGAGAGGATCCATCCCAAATACAGTTAGATGTGAGCAGTATCAGCAGCCGTGATAGAACACATATATGAGAGCAGTGAGACTTTCTGGATAAATTCCTTCTATTTTAGATCGTTGTCAGTCCCCACTGTTGATTGCTAAGGTTGCTTTCTTGCCAAAGGCAGCTGTATCCATTAATTAATAGCAGGGATTTACAAATCATCCAGTCACTCCCTTCTCAGCACTACTCCTCATCCATAGAACATTCCTTCTGCCTCACTGCCCCAAGCCAGGCTCACAGTGGGGCGACCCAGTGAGCTCTGTTTCAGTACAGGTGGAGGCATCCAAAATCTCACTCCCCACAGGTGCACAAGAATGTGTTGAACATGGTGCTAGGGGCAGTATCTGTCTCAAAACAGTAACTCTGTGCTCTCTCCCCTCACCTGGGACATCCTGTGGGATGTAATCACCAACTGAAAGAGTAAATCCTCCTAAACTCCATTCTAAAGCAAGTCAGTCACACTCAGGCACCGTAAACACTAACCTCTTTATCCTAACCCTCCTGATGTCCCCCCCCTCCACATCTCCATCCTTTTCTCTGCTTATGATATCCATTTTTATCTTTCCTGTTACATCACTCCCACCACACTGTATTAATCATCTGGCCACTATCACGTTACACTTAATAAATGAACAAGATCTAATACAAAAATCCCTCCAAACCAGATGACTTAATACTGTTTTATGTTTTTAACTCTTTATTTTATTCCACAGATGTGTTGCAAGCACTCACGAATGTTCTGTAGTGGATGAAATGCTTTTAACAAAAATAGCTTAAAATATGTGTAATTTATATCAGCTATTTCAAATATTACTGTTCTTTTCTGCTTGATGGAGTACTGTATATCCTGTCTTCATGGCAAAAAGAGAGAAAATGCCTATTTTTGTGTGCTAAAAGGGACAAACCTCACTAAGTTGCAAGCATAGTTTAACATGTGGCACTAAGGTGAGGAGATGTTCTCAGGACGGTCCATGTCAGAGCTGGGACAGCCACCACTGATCATAGCCACAGTATTCCCTTTTAACTGAAATGCCCTATTTTCATGGTCAAAACCTTCACCTTCAGAAGTGCAAGTTCAGCTTTGCTGGGAGCCTCTGGCCCCTGGCTGAGCCCCCATTTTGTCTGCTTTCATCCTTCTGCAGAGCTCCCATGCCCAGATGAGGTTGCCATCCCCAAAGCCAGACTTTGGGCTTTGACAGATGGATCTGTTGTCCCGTTCCCCCACAGGACCTCACAGCCCAGCTGTGCAAATCCTTTCTGATGCATTTTCTTCCCATGGTGTCCCAGTTGTTCATGAACACATGCTCCCAATGCGTGCTGTCTGTGAACACTCTGCTGTCCAGCTTTTCTTCCCGCAAGCAACACCAGGTGAGCAGGACATCATTTGGGCACATCTGTGTAGCCCAGTGGATACTCACTGTGTCTGTTGTCTTTCACTGGTGCAGTGCCATACCTCCCTACCTTGGGAAGCAGCACAAGTGCTTGGTGTCATAGAGCTCTGTGAGTACCCTAATCTGCCTGGGCTGATGTACCCCACAGCTCCAGTGAGCCAATTCATACAGGTGATGTTCACGAGTATCTCTCCCAAATACCTACAAGTTCCGATGAGCCCCATGTGGACATGTTCTGTGAGCTGTGACACATCACCCGTGCTATGGGAAATAAGCCATTAATGAGAAGGTGCATAGAAAAGAGAGGTAATAGGGATCTCTGAGCAGGATTTTGATAGGGTTATAATAGGTGATTAAAAAACTCTCCAATAATCCCCTTTATTTACTCACAAAGGAATCTTTACTTTGATTTTCAAGAAAGAGGATGGTTGTTTAAATAAGACTCAGAAATTTTTACTGTCTTAGGTTTGCCTGAAAAGTCCTTATATTTGGCTGTCAATTGCAAGAATAGACATGAATTTGAAACATTCAGATTGCAGTTTATTCACCCCAAAACATTCTACGAAACACATTAGCTTTCTAAATTGAAATAGTAATGACCCTTGCATGGCTATGAAAGATTAAGCTCTGGGTTTTGAGCACATCAAAGGCTTAAAAACAGTGATAAGTAGGTATAGCGTTAGGTGATTAAGAGAAAGAGACTGAACTCTTCATCTGGTGTAGCTACCATAAAGCTTTCCTGGAAAATGTAAACCAAATTACCTGAATACTGGAAGATTACGTTTGAAAATAATAACGGTTTCATTTAGGTTTTTTATGCAGACTGACAGCTGGAGCAGGCTCGGTCTGTTGCCGAACCCCCAAATCAACAAGTTTTGCCCCTTGACTGGGGGTCGGGGGGAAGAAGCTATTCATTTAAAGCCAGTAAACAGCCACCACTGTGAATTTGTAATCTTTTCATTAAGTCTTGCTCTCTGATTGCTGGCTACGTTCACTTTCCTTTCTTTAAATTCACTATCTCCTAAATTATAATAATTGAAAACACATTAGGACCAAGAAGGGGAATGGAAAAAGCTAAGTAGACAATCACCTTGTAAACATCTTGTGATGGTGATGGCTATTAAACAGGAATGTTCAGTACCAACTGAGGCACAGGCGAGCTTATCCAAGCAAATCAATGCAAGTTAATCTTTCAGTGTCAGCTGGCTGAGTTTTGGACTAGTGATGAATGCCTTGACTGGAAAGATGAAATGCTGGAATGCCAGGCACTGCTCTGACAGCTACAGATGGTGCCAATTACTGCCAGTAGAGCCTGTCCTGCTGTGAGCCCAAGATGTCTGATTTGTGGTCACAGAAAAATGAAAAAGAGGTTTCCCAGCTGGGCCTGTCACCTGTCCTATATCGCTCCACAGCAAAAATGGTTTTCGTGTTCTAAAATCAAATTTCTTTGTATATTTATGCTAATGATCCCACCATGCTAATTACCAGACATATGCCTTGGAAAGATGCAGACACTATGAGAAAACAGAATTTTCCTTTCTCTTGATAGAAATAAACTTCAGAAATTATACAAAACTTGGAATAAAATGCACTAAATAAAGGGAAAGGAGGTGAAAGGAGGAGAAAGAAGTAATTCAATAGCGCAGGCAGACATTCTGTGCTTAATTTTTCTCCATGCAGTTGAAAGAGATTTACAGGCTGTAAATCAGAACAGAGTCTAGCCTGTGGTCTCCAGTCTTACCATACCGAGCTTGAATGTTAATATAAGCTTTTACTTTTCCTTTGTACGTTTGAGCCTTTTTGTGTTTGTTTTTCATGTGCCATCTTACTCCAGCACTACCCAAGCCATACAAATTGTCATTTATTGCCCTTTCACATTATTTCCTGCCTGTGTGATATTTAAAAGGATTAGTCTAGACATCTGTGATCTGTAATTGGCTTTTTCCATGAAAGGAGATCAGCTGTAAGAACTTAAGCAACCCAGACTTATTTTACTTGTGATACTTGAAAGCCTTCTGGACAGAGCACCTTTGCTGCAATGATTTAACACCAGGTTACTCAGTGTGCAAATGCAGCTTCAGTGGGCCTTTTGCCATTGAATCCGCTGTGATTTTATCCACCTGAAAATAGCCCATGTGTTTTAATTAAAATAGATTTTGAAGTAACTCGTTCCAGGTTTGGCTTTCTTTAACATTATACTGTGAATACCTGAACTCTGAAATGTACTTCCGTCCTGCTTTTCTTTATATGTCGAATTAAGAATAGCATGGTAATTGTCCTTATTGGATAGGAAATACAAATCTGCCTCATTTTCCCCTATCCTTGGAACTTATTTGCCACAATTTGCCTGATTGTTAAGGGCTTGTTAGATGAGGATTGGGGGACAGACAACTTATTTCCATTTTATTAGACTCAACCTTTGCTAGTGAAGCTATTTTCCCCTCAACTTCAAACACAAATGTTCAAGCAAATCTTAGAATTCATTTTACAATAGTAGTAAATCAGTAGACAAACTACTATAAAAATAACTCAGCTGTGGAGTGAGTCAAAGTACCTTTAGGTCCTGGCTTGAATCATGGAGTATTTGGTGCTTTCAGATAAGCACTCAGTTGCCAGTTGCAGTTCCATCATGTAACTTGGGAGAACTGTCACTGTGAGTTCCTGATACCCATGAACGATAAACTGTAAGCTTCCAAGTGATCATTTCTTTAAGTACTTGGGAATTAAATGGTAATGATAAGATGAGAGATGGGGAGAAACCACAGTGTCTCTTAGTTTTTATCTTTTCACCTTTTCTTAAGTGATGAGGAAGGTTAAAACACCTGGGAAGCTTGGGAAGACTTTCAGTATCGCCATAAATTGCTATATCTTTCATGTGCCTGTTGTCTGAGCACCATTAGGTTGCAATCTTTTATTTGTTACTGAGTTTGCTTTCCTCTGCCTGTAGCCTTTCAACAGTTAAAACCAAATATATAGGTTTTGCTGCCAAAGGTCGCAGCTTCTTGTAGAGCCTCTTGTTTGAGCACATGCCAGTGAAGTCACCTGCTTTTAGTGGCTTCCTTATTATTCTGTGTAGATTGCCTGTATTTAAAGACATTAATATAAGTGCAAGGAGAGTTTGCTGGAGTAGTAATGAGAAGAACCACATAAAAAGCCATTATCTGAGTAAGATCCATCGCCTCATTCTCAGATACAACTGTGGGGATTATAGATTTCTTAAGATAAAATGAAGAGAGACTCCCAAGCACCTTTTTTTTTATAATCAGCAAAGCCAAGGTGGTAAAATAGATGCTGCATTTGAGGCTTACCCCCGCTCTACTCCACGCACAAAAGCTCTGTGGGGCTGTGTTTGCAGGGTGATGGGGCTGTCAGAGGATGCTTTTGGGGCATCTTGCACAGCCAGGTGAGCCTGGGGCAGCTTCCCTTGTCAGAAAATGCCACTGGGCCACGACCTCTCATGTGTGACTGGGTTTTGTGTCCCCTGCCCCAAATTATGTACCAGTTAAGCCCAGATACAGAGGTTTTGCTACCAAGGGTCTCAGCTTCTTGTAGAGAATACCTCAGTTGTCTTCTGAACCACTTTTTCATTTCCTGGCTTCTGGGAGAAGGACAAAATGAGTGAAAGCCACAGCAGTGGGACCCCCAAGTACAGTGTTTTGGGGGGCAGATACACTGTTTTGTGTAACATTCAACCTGGAGAGATACTTAACCACTTTGCCTCAGTTCAGCATGTCTAATACTTGGCACAAATCAGCGTATTCGTGTTTCATTCAGCTTGGCTAACAGCCAGCATAGAGACTCTATTTTCATTTTTGAATTTCACTTGGCAGATCCTTAAAAGTCACTGGAGAACTTTGCCTGGGTAATAAAAAGCAACTTTTTTATTGAAAACTAATTATTTTTTCAGCTCTATGTGCCAGCTGTTCAAAAATGTTGTGGTCACGTTAGAGCATACTTTAATTACAGAGTTTTAGAAAAATGCAGATCCTATTGTGAAATGTTCCTTGCAGCAGTTAATAAGCCACTTATTTTCAGCCACATCCAAACTGTTAAAATACACAGATAGAGTTTTTGGTTATAATTTAGTATCAATTAACACTAAATGAACAAATACCAGGATAAAGCATCTGTCAGTTTTGGGTGGGAAATTGGGAGTTGAAGGCTAGAAGACCAAGCTTATGCATATGTGTAAGGATGTGGATAACACTGAGTGAGGTTTACAGAAATGCTCAGGACTTTCCAAGTCACTGGGAACACCAGACTCAAGGTACTTTTGAAATTTCTTCTATTCCTAAGGAAAATCCCTTTAGGCATCCCAGTGTGTTCTTAGGCACCTAAATGCTTTTAAAAATCAGGCGTGAAAAGACTGCTAGGATCCTGTAATGGGCTCTGCTAGCTCAGGACACAGTGCTTGGCTTGGGAGAAGCTGGGCTGTTGAGTGCAGTGACACAGGCCACATAGAGCCGGTTTCTTGGCAGTTGTGTCTCTGAGTTGGATGGGGTTTAAGTCTCATGAAAAGAATAGGGGCGAGAACAAGAGCATCCGCAGGGAGGACAAGCGTGACATGAACCGAAGCAGGAGGTCTTTTCTCCTTTGAAGGGAGCACCACAGGGATGTTGGGATCTGGGTCCCTCCGTGCAGCTGCAACTTCCAGCTTTCCTGCATTCACCATTCCTGTGCGACCCTGCTTCCTCTGTGGAGGAAGTGTTTCTTCCAACATGCTGTGTCGCATGAGACTTCATCTTTCATAGTGCCAGCGTTTGCAGAGCATTTGGCCTGCCAGATGCTGCTTCAAATTAAGGATGGGCCTGAGCCAAAATCTTGGGTTCAAACACCTTCAGACTTTGGGAAAGTTTGCATCCCAATTTTATGGCTTTGCTCTATCCCTGCTTCATTTCAGTCTTACCTAGTTACAATTTTTATATTCGCCTGCAATCAGAAGCTGCAAAGAAATGTAACAGGAACAGAGTGGGTGGATGTTCCATGGGAGAATAGTAAAAACCTGCCTGGCTGGAGGCATGCTCCCCTTCCTTGGTCCATTTATTGAACGTATGAAAAGGATTATTCAGTGGTCAAGAACAGTCCTGCATCCCTAGCCTTTTTACACTCTACTTCTGGCCATATCATTCATATAAAAGTAAAGTACATTTTGCCTGTTATATTTGATTTGTTACCGTAAAAATGACTATGTTGCATACGTATAAGCAGAATTTTATATAAGTGTATAAATACCAAGGGAAAATGGCAGAACAGATGGCAAGTAATAAAACCATTTAAAGGTACTGCTGGACATGCAATAACGAACATGTATGTTTCTTCTCCATAATTTTTAGTTACTCTTTGACTTTTTTTAGATTGGATCTGACATCATTTTTCTTCTTGTTGTTTTGAAATCGATTGAAGATTTCATTTCACCTTTATTCACACACTGAAAGTGTATGCGTGGAGTGGTAGAATGTTACCATAGCAAACTGTGTTGGTGCAATGTTTGCTTATATTATTATTATTTGTGTTGTTAGAGACAACTGTAGTAGTTATAAGTAGCCCGTCCTAGAAATAAACCAAAATGAAAATTTCAAATCATGCTGAAGATGTGAATTTCAAAACCATTCTTTTGACCACGGAATGTCAGAATAATGCAGCTAAGGTTGTCTGAAAACCTGAAAACCCCACACTAGCGTGGCTGCTTTGATACTGTGTAATTTGACATTTTCTCCCAGGAAATGGGGAAAACCAAGGAAACAAGCCAGTTTAAGGTGAAGAGGGAAGGAACAAAAAGTACATTTTAATGAGACATTTACAAATTGTTCTGCACTGAGAGAGGCACATTATGCTAGCACTTTGTCACTGTAAATATTGCAGATGTTCCTCTGAGTTTGTCCTGGAGCAATATTAGAACAAAATATACAAACATACAGCCAATTCCTTCTTTGTTAATATTAATGCCTCTGACTCAGTCAGGCTTGTACAGGGATCCAGATCTGCCTCACAAAGAGTCATTAGAGCCCAAGACTAATTGTTGCAACAGTTAATTCCATGCTGACACCAGTACTGGTGCAGTTGGTATCATTTGGCTGGTGGTGGGTTTTGCCTGCAGCACAGGGACCAAAACCCAAAATCCTGGTGGAGCTGCAATCCTCATTAGGTGTTAACTGTGGGTTTCCTGGGTGCCTTCCCCAGCCCAGCATATTCCCATTCCCCAGTGAGCAGAGGGAAAGCCAGCAGGTCTACCAAGGCTTTTCCTGTGAGCTCTTCCAGGGGGTCTTCACAAGCAAATACACCTCTGCATCTCTATCATCCCATCACTCAGCAGAACAGTCCATGACATTATTAATTTGTTTCACTATTCTTCTGTGCTTTATTACCAGATCTTTTACCAGGTATTTTAGTTAAACAGCAGGAGCTGAACAGGTTTTGTTGTCCTATCACCTGAGCCATCAGTCCCCTCTGCCTGTTTAAATCATGGCTGTACTGGTTCAACTGGATTCAAGTGATGTTGTAAGAGGTGCAGGTGGAGGCATAAGCAAACAGCCAGGAGTGAGGATGGAGGATCTGCTGGTTTTGTCTGTGCTGATTGCTTGACTGGCTGTGTTTGGCATGACCTAGTGCTCTTTAATGTGGTATAGGGAAGCGTGCTTGCCATTTGGTGAGCTTCTGCCTGAGCTTTCTCAGGTGGTGCATGTCCAGGAGGTCCTGCAGTGGGTGTTCTGCAGGCACCTTCACTGGCTTCCCCCACAGTAGGTGGCACAGCTCCAGCTGAGTTTTATAGGGATAAGAAAGGTCCTCAAGAGAAAGACAGAATGATTTTGTTGCATTCCTTCTTATCAGACACCGGTGTTTTCAGCAGAAACATTCCTGGATGTTCCAAAAGCTCTGTTTCCCTTTTCAGATTCTGCCAGGAAACCCAGTTCTTTTGTTTCCATTCTGTATTTAAAAAATGCAATTGAGCAAAAAGTTCATATTTTCTTAAAACTTGATCATTCTTCATAAATTACTAGCGTTTAATTTTTTTTGGCTGCCAGGCTTTTTTGGAAAGCTGCCATCTTCTTAATGTATCAGTGTGTATGTATGCACTCCCCACCACCAGAGAACATAATTAATGTTTGGAAATTGTGGCTTTCAGTCTCACAAGCATAAAGAAATGTTTTAATTTGACAGTATGGCTGACAAAATACTAATTTGTTTTGGGACAGACCCTCACCTAGTTGCATGGAGACAAGCACAAATAGGAAGCAAAGCCTTTCCAGAGTTTCCAGCAGGAGTAAATATCAGATTGGAACCTGTATTTAGAAAACATCCACATCCATTGTAATTATCCATTTGTACTATTAGCAATTTGCAGTAGTATAATTTGATAAAACACTCGTGGTACAATTAACTGTTAGGAAAGAAAACCAAAATCAAGAGCAGCTTTTAAGAGGAATTAGCTTCTTTTATTTAAGACAGTCTGTTGCACCCATGAAAATAAGTTTATAGTACAATGGAGTGAAGTAGAAAGGCTGCGTAAGTGCAAACAGAGAAAAATACAAATTTTATGAATCAGACATGATGGACTGCTTTCAGGAGTCAAGGTAATTGTAAAAGATCCATCTGAGCTAATGTGACTGCTTTATATTTTTGTCATGCCTTTGTAACGTTGGAGATCATTAGGAGCTGTCTCCAGGGAAGGGGACCTGTGTCTAAAATCAGTTTGGGCCCATTATCTTCAGCGAGAGACTGTCTATACCCCAGGCATGCTGAATCCTCTATTTACAGGGGGAGGAAACACATTATGTAATGGATATTAATACAGTGGGACCCCACATTTGTAGAGCTCATTAATCTGAATGACTCGGAATGTTGAACGTCAGTCTGTTCTTACCTCTGCTGTGCCTGCTGCTCCCGCTGCTCTGTGGGGTTTTTGTTTCCTGCCCTTGCTTTAGTTACTGTTTCTTCTGTTTTGTCTTGTCCCGAAACACTCATTTGCCATGAAATACCTTCAGTGCGCAACTCAGAGGATGTATCTTGGCACAGGCAAGTGCTGTGGGGTGAACTTTGGCGACAGCATCCCTAGGTTTTGCTGTTAATGAGTTTCTTCTGCTGTTGGGTGTATTACATGGAGAAGATGCTGAAGCCCATACAGGCAGATGCCTTGCTGATGTGGCCAGCCAGCGAGCTTGTTTAGGTGGTGAACTGCAGGTTACCAGCAGCCTAACTTGTTATGTGTTTGTGGGGCCAAGTTTCTTCCTTTGCAGTAAGCGATCCTTAAACATATTTTTTTAAGTTGTTCCTCTAAGCACAGTAGTAACGTTGAAATAATGTAGCATGCAGATATGCTTTAATGTAATCTAAAGTAAAACATGATAGCAGAAATGGAAAACCAGCATTTATAAAGTGTTCTTTTGGAAATTCAGATAGCATCTGAGGCTTTTTACCTCCCTCAAAATACAGTTTGGACATGGAAGCAAACAAACGCTAGAGGTGACTGTTAAGGATCTGACTTTTCGACTACATGTTAGAATTTTGGGGTTTTCAAACAGTTGAGAATGTCTTCTGCTTTTCTTTTGAGGCTGAAAACACTATGAATTACTGAGTAAAATACTTATTAGTCCCCTGTTCACTAATCAAAATCTGTAAGAATTGGCACAGTGTTATAGAATCAACATTTAAAAAACATAAACTTTGAAAGACTTTTTTTAACAATCTAAATATATTTCTTTATGTGCCTCTAAACAGTTTTTAATAGCTGTGGAAATAGACCTGTAAATGTCATGATGTCTTTAAAAACTACAGGTTACGTCACCTGGCACATTACGTGAAGGTGTAGATAACATTAAACATACAAGCTTTATAATGACTACACAAATATGTACAAATGATACAGCCTGAGATCACACAGAAATTATATGTATAAGCATTAGACAGATGTTATCTCCACTGCAGAAATTACCCTAAATCTGGGTTAAATAGTTACTTACCAGAAGTACAATAAATAACTCCTGGGATTATCTGTTACAAAGATCTCTTCTGAGGTCATCTGTACAGATGTCTGTGCTTTCTCTTGTAACTTGATGACTGCATCTCCATAGGCAGAGTCCTGGGAAGCCTTCGGTGCTCTTCTGACAGGTGCTGAGGAATTGCAGGATTAGTGAAGCCTCAGTAAATTGAAACGTTGGCGATGTTGCTAAATTCACTAGTTCTCTGACCAAAAAGAAATTATACAGCTAAAAAGTGTGCCCCTATATCATTTTAATGCTGGGATATGCCTCCATACGATCGTATTTCTCTAATTCCTCATCCAAATGATGGTGATAGTAGCAAAATGAAAATAAAACAGGTAGAGGTGTCCCCATACTAGGGAGACAGGCATATTCTTATCCTTGTGTGATTTTTAACATTTTAATTGAACTGGAGATAGAGACGTGTGTTTTGCTAGATCATGGGGTGCAGTCCAGCAAGTATCCAGGCAGTGGTTTGCCAGTGTTCAAGCCACTATATTAAATGCCACCCAGTTTTTGGATTATGGAGTTTGTCATCTCCAGCAAATATGTTGTGAAAAAACAGGACTTCTTGATTTCAGTAACAGCTTAGTGCTGGTAGTTCCTACCCTGTGCATGCCTATCAGAAATGGGAGGTCGGATCTTTAAAATTCAGCACTCCAAGCTGATTTCTTTTCTGCTCAGTGAAAGTGGGGTTCAGGAACTTCCATTTCTCTTTCTTAGCTTTTAGTTTAAGTCTAAATAAAACTCAAACCTGATCTCTTTGGACTTATTCCATACTACTGACCTCATGTCCATCTGCTAACATACCCTCTCCCAGCATGGCCACCCTCCCCGTGACAGTTTTCCTTCTTTCTTTATTAGCTGGAAAACTGAAGAGAGATCATGGAGCTATCCTACAAGTATGGGACATGTTCTACCCACCTCCTTCAACTACACAACAAGATCTTTTCTTCAAATACCATCTTCATTTTCTTTTAGTTTGCAGCTATTGCTACTTCCCCCCCCCCCCCTTTATTTCTCTGGTGTGTCTGTGAGACTGTTTTCTGGATTCTGTATAAAATAAAGTGTGTTATATTGTAATGTTGTAAAGAGAGTTGCTGCTTGAATGAGGTGCTTCCCAAGGAGTAACAATATTTGTTGAGCAGATGTTATTTCATTCTGAATAATGGAAACCATTTGGTGTCCTTCAAAATCATCATGAGGGCAGTAGATGGGAATAAAAAAGATTCAGCAGAGATGTAACAGCTGGAGAATTTCGGGGGGGGGGGGGGGGGGGGGGGGGGGGGGGGGGGGGGGGGGGGGGGGGGGGGGGGGGGGGGGGGGGGGGGGG